>KE504696.1:1022157-1039941 GCA_000441515.1 Elaeis oleifera
GATTATTAAGATTAGATGTAACAACTTTTCTTTGCTACTTGCATTACATACAACAATCTTAGGTTCAAGATCTAGAATTTACAAGAAAGTAAGTTTTTTTTTCACTTTTTCTTCTTGGAACCTCGTAGTGGCACCCCTATACGTCATAAAGAGCATCCCATTGAATGAGAAGAGAGGGTCATGTAACCTTATTTGCTCTTATGACTGGATGGCCTGGTGATTACCCAATCCAAGTACTTTACAACTCAGATCATCTAATCTAACATGTAGAGAACTAATCAAATATCAGATCTAAATTAAATATATTTAGATCTAATCTAAATAATAAATAATTAGATCTAATATCATATAATCAGATCTAAAAGCATATTAAATCATATCATAAGAAACTTTGCTTTGATACCAATTGAAGAAAAGTATGGCAGTACTATGCATGCAATTTCAAAATTTTTCACAGCAAATGTATAAGATTAAACGATTTAATCTATTTTACATATATAAGACCTGATCTAGACTACCATGTCAAGATCTATAATATGATTTAACATGTATTTAAGATCTGAAAATAAAAATTACATCGATCTAATCGATGCTGCAAACTAGATCTAACACTTAGATCTATCGATACTAGTCTAACAAGTTCAAAATCTGTTACCAGATTGTGGGTTGCTGATCTCCACAAATATCTTATATAGGAGAGAGTCTCTTCTGGTTGCTCACAGCCACACGAAGACGTCCGACCTCTACAGAACGTCCACACAAAGACCGACGCAGATCAAGCTCCTTAGAAGTGCTAGCTTGCAAGGATCTTCAAAGCTGAATTGTCTCTTCTTCTCTTAAACTCTTGGATGCTCCAAAAGAGAGAAAGACTTAGAGGAGGAAGAGAGGAGGAGAGAGAGCTCTAGAGAAAAATAAACTAGCAAAAAACTTAAGATGGGGCGTCCACCATTGGAGACCCCTTTATATAACAAGGGGCTAGGGTTTTGGTCAAAGGGGAGGCGCTAAAGAGTCCATGCCAACCATAATTTTCGCATCCCAAAAATTTTAGAAAAAGAGAGATGGTGTGAAGAAGGGAATAGGAGTTTCTCATGCCTAAAAACTCTTCAAGAAATTCAAGGAAAAAATATCTTGACGCCAGCCTTCTTTCCAAACTTAAAAATCTCTTCCTTCGTATCTTCTTATGTTTAATTCGGATCGTATTCAAATTAGACTGGAGATAAGATCATGACTCATCATGCTTTGCTACCCACTCTTACTAGGCCCTCTCTCTTCACACCAAAAATCTCATGCCAAAACTATTTTGGTGTTGAGAAGGAAGGCATGGGTCCAGGGTGGCGCAAGAGAAAAGAATAGAGTCCCTGTCGATTGGGACTCTTTATTTTCAATTTGATTCTAAGTCAAATCAAATTTGGTTTGAACCTAATGATATAAATGAATCTAATCTAATTAAGAGCTCAATCATCTCAATAAATTTTTAACCCAATTAGAAATTAGCTGAGCTCAAGTCTTGATCAAATCAGAATCAAATTTCTCTTGCAATTAGGCTTGATCAAATCAAACCCAATCTAAGTCAAATTGAATCTAATTCAATTAGACTTGATCCAAAGCTCTTTGCTCAATCAAATTGAATCAATTAGCAATCTAATTGCTAATAAATTCTCCATTAACAGTAGAGTTTCAGTCCGATGAGACTCTCCTCTAGAGTCCCAGTTCAGTGGGACTCTTCACCAGAGTCACAATCTAATTGGACTCTTCAGCCATCAGATCAGATCATATCTTCTAATTTGTGTGATCCCATAGGTTCGAACCTAAGCTGATAGCATAAAATAATTTCTATACTAATTAATAAACCATCTAGCAATGGGATCCGATGTTCGGATAGGTCGAAAGATTGCAAAGCAATATTCTAGAACCTACTGGCGTATGGTTACCATATAATTCATCCTGTTGACCCTAATGCTTAAGATGACCTAGAGTTTGACTGTCAACCCTAATATAGTTGACCACATTATATTTCAATCTTTCAAATCCATCATATAGATTATCCTAGCTAAGATTTTACTAAATTGAAATACGCTGATGCATATCTCCTACTAATTCAGAGGAGCTAATTCCATCTTAACTCACACACCAACTTGATAAGTACTTGACTGTACCTAGTAACCTTCCGTCACTGAATTAAAATTTCGATGGTCCAGCATTAAAGTACAGTGAGTAACTTATAAGTCATCGTGGTGATCTCAGATCGAAGGGACACTTATATCCATACCCTTCACGAATCATTCTTGACAGTAGAGTGCTCAGCAAATGGTTACGTTTGATGCGAATGTACTTCTATATTCCACCTACATGCCATACCAATGTCTCCACACTCCTTGGTTAACAGGACATCCAACTCATATGGCACACAACGACTTGTACTCAATATTGCTATCGTCCTATTAACAGCATGTCATTCGATCGCGAACACATTTTAAGGACTAAGCGATAAATCCTTCTTTGTCGATTAAATATAATTCTAAAGACTTCATCACAACACAGGACTTCAAATAAGATGAACAAAGTATGATGAAAAAGTCAAATAACTTTATTAATAAAATTCATATATATTTATAAATATAAGCACAATCATCAACAGGCTGACGATTGATAAGAGCTACTGCGGGGCACAAACTCCTCACCTTCATAGATTTCATCTCGGGATATAATCAAATCCGGATAGCACCTAAAGATGAGGAAAAGATCATCTTTTTACTGATCGAGGTCTCTTTTGTTATAGGATTATGTCCTTCGACCTAAAGAATACAGGTGCCACCTACCAGTGCCTTGTAAATAAAATCTTTAAATATCATATCGATCAGAATATGGAGGTCTATATGGATGATATGCTCACCAAAAGTAAGACTTCGTGCTATCACATGGACGACCTCAAAGAGATTTTTGCCATACTTCAGAGATACCAGACGAAGTTGAATCCGATGAAGTGCGCTTTCGGCATAACCTTGAAAAAATTCTTGAGATTTCTAGTGTCGAGTTGGGGTGTGGAAGCCAATCCGGAGAAGATCAAAGCAATCCAAGGCATGAACCCTCCGAAAACTATTAAGGAGGTTCAGCGTCTCACTGGATGGATAGCAGCACTGAACCAGTTTGTATCTAGATCGACCGAATGGTGACTCCCATTTTCAAGATTCTAAGACAGCCCAAGGATTTTTTTATGGACCACAGAATGCAACCACACCTTTGAGGAGCTAAAGAGCTCCCTGGCTTCTCCACCACTTCTCAGCAAGTCGAGAACAGGAGAAGACTCTACCTATACTTAGTAGTTTCGTCGGTCGTTGTGAGTTCTGTCCTAGTTCAAAATAGGAGAAATCCAGAAGCCCATTTATTATGTTAGCCGAACCTCCATGATGCTGGAATCTGGTACATTAAAATGGAGAAGCTCATTTTTCCCTCATTATTTTTGCTCGTAGATTTCAACCCTATTTTCAGATGCACCCAATCGTAGTCCTCACTAATCAACCCTTGAGGGTGGCTTTGCATCATCTCGACACTTCAGGATGATTAGTGAAATGGGCGATTGAACTCACAGAGTTTGGAGTGGAATTAGACCTCGGCTTTCCATTAAAGCTCAGGCTCTGGCCGACTTCATTATGGAATGTACTGTCCTTGAAGACTCGACAGAGCCAGAATCATCTGAAGAAGGAGTCAAGACACTCGATCGGGACCTATCCCATGAACATGGCAAGTTCTAGACCGTGAACATGGATGGATCGGCTAATTCCACTGGATCCAGCAAAGCCCTGTTGCTTTCAGGACCATATGGGTTCGTCACGGAATGCGTCTTACGGTTCAACTTTTCTGCAACCAACAATGAAGCTGAATACGAAGTCCTTTTGGTCAGATTGAGAATTGCACAAAAGCTATGAGTCAAAAAGCTAAGAATTTACATTGACTCACAACTGATGGCTGGCCAAATCAAAAGAGAATATGAAGCACGAGAGGAGAAGATAAAAAGATACCTCTTGAAAGTAAAGAGTCTCACCTTGACAATTTCTGATTTAAAAATTCAACAAATACCCCGAATAGAGAACTCAAGGGCCAATCTGCTCTCCAAATTAGCCACCTCGATGCCAGGCGATCTCCCTGGACATTCATTCTTTGAAGTGCTGGAAAAGCTAAGCCTCGAAGATCCGATCCAAATTCTGCAGATCGATAAAGAGCCCAGCTGGATCAACCTCTTCATTCATTTCTTGAGGGATGAAATTCTACTGGCCAACTCGAAGGAACCTAAGAAAATCAAATATCAGGCACCTTACTATGTCCTCCATGAAGAAAAATTTTACAAGCAATCTTTCTCCTTACCCTTCTTAGGTGCCTTCATCCCGCTGAAGCCGAATATACCCTTCGGGAGGTGCATGAGGGGATATGCAGAAGTCACATGGCTGGTAAGTCATTGGCCTATAGACTACTTCGACAGAGGTATTATTGGCCCAAAATGCAAGATGATGCCATTGACTTCGTTAGATGCTGTGATCAGTGCCAAAGGATCATCAATATCCAGTGCCAGCCGACAACTCCATTAACCCCAATTGCAGCTCCATAGTATTCTCACAATAGGGGATGGATATCCTGGGTCTCTTTCCTCCAACTTCGGGACAAAGTAAGTTCATACTCGTGATAATTGACTATTTCACTAAGTGGGTAGAGGCTGAACCTTTAGCTATGATTATTGAAGCTAAGGTGGTGGACTTCATCTGGAAGTCCATCATTTGTAGGTTCGGCCTCCCACAAGTATTAATCACAGACAATGGGTGCCAATTTTTTGGATCGAAGTTTGTTGAGTTCTATCGAGAATGTGGTATTTCTTAACATTTTACATCGGTGAGGCATCCACAAGCAAATGGTGAAGCCAAAGTTATCAATTAAACTATTTTACGGGGCCTAAAGGCCAGGATCGATCAAACCAAGGGAGTCTGGGTTGATGAACTCTATAGTATTCTATGGGCTTACAGAACCATCCAGAGGACTCCGACAGATGAGACTCCTTTTAATCCTTCCTTTAGAATGAAAGCCATCATACCGATGGAGATCGAGCTTGCATCATTTCAAATCAAAAACTATAATGATGAAGTCGATGAGGAATAACTTCGAGCAAATTTAGATCTACTAGAAGGAGTTCACGAAAAAGTGTAAGTTCGGATAGCAGCATAACAACAAAAAATAGTCTGATATTACAACTTTCGTGTCAGAATAAAGAGTTTAGGATCGACGACCTGGTCCTACGTCGAACCAAAATCTCTTAGCCTATAGAACATGGGAAGTTGACTCCCAGATAGAAAGGTCCTTATCAAGTAGAAGAGATCATCAGATTCAGAATCTATCTCCTAAAACGACTGGATGGGACACTCCTATCTTGCCCCGAAACTCAGAAAACCTCTGCATGTACTATAGATGATATATCCAGTTAATAAAAGGATATTTTTGTTGAATGATCTTATCTATCATTCAGTCTCCAGCTCATGTTCAATGCATGCCCTGCGATGAAGCCCCCACGATGTTGGAAGAGCATCCGAAGCCCCCACCTATTCGATGAGAGTACAGATGAAGCCTCTATTTATTCGATGGAAGTGCAGATGAAGCTCTCATGATGATGGAAGAACATCCGAAGTCCTCACCTATTCGGTAGAAGTGCAGATGAAGCCCCCATCTATTTGATGTGAGTGCAGATGAAGCCCCCACGCGGTGCAAGAGCATCTGAAGCCCTCACCTATTTAGTGAGAGTGCAGATGAAGCTCCCATGATAGTGGAAGAACATCTAAAGCTTCCATCCATTCGGTAGGAGTGCAGACGAAGCTCCCACCTATTCAACGGAAGTGCAGATGAAGCTCCCACTTATTCAATGAGAGTGCAGATGAAGCCTCCATCTGTTCGATGGAAGTACAAATGAAGCTCCCACCTATTCGATAAGAGTGCAGATGGAGCCTCCGATCAATGGGAGTGTACAAAAATTTCACCTTTTAAGATAGAACCCACCCTCGGATGGAAGGATCAGAAGATCCTTTATTTCTACATAGGCATCATGTTTCAGATGACTCCAAGATTGTTCTCAGTTTCGATATGAGACCAAAGCACCATCTACTGCTCTTGTATCACCGACAAAGTGAGCAGTCCCAATCGAAGGATCTTTCCATGTACCACCTGTGTATCCAACAACTCTGATCATCTCACACGACATCGATCCAGACCTCACGATATTAGACTATTTTTCATACCATCAAAGATCTCGGTCTGGATGTTCACATATTTGTTGGATTGTGATTGTATCACAAACCCCCTGTGCGCGTCTCTGTGTTTATCTAGAAGCAAAATGGGAGCTACCCACTAAGAGGTCGGACCCTGAACAGTGCCAGGATTAGTAGCTACCCTGATCCCAAGTGGCACCAATGATCTGGTTCCAGAAGCCATCGACTGTGAATTTGAGCCCTACAGATACCTCCGAATGCCTAGTCTAGTTGCTCCAGTTACCCTCTGATAGAAGATAACACCTAGAACTACAAGGCCTGAAGGGGAGGAGCGAGTGATCCAAAAGGGGAGAACAAGTTCTAAAAATGCTCGCGGGATTGTTGTTAATAAAGCCGAAGTCAAGGCTTATCTGAAGTTAGATTAAGACTGAACTTAAGCCTGAAATAGAGAAATCTATAAGGTCAAATCAAGGATGATACATCCTACAAGATTGATTTTCGTAATGCAAACCAAGCGCCAAGTGATTCAATTAGAACTAAAAGTCTCGAAGACCTGGAGATCGTTCCAAAGCCTTAGGGTCATTCCTTGTGATGGGAAGGTTTAGGATGGATGGTATTCCTGTTGATCCAACCTAACTAGCATGAGATGGCTAAGTACGATCAAGAAATGAAATTGCAAGAAATCTGACATGCACAATGTGAGTTCGGCCACAATTGAAATATTATACTCATGATAATTACAGGAAAGTATTACAACAAGTGCGATCATACAGACAAGAAAAAAATAGAAAAGAAAAAATGAAGACCAACATCGGCTCTGCATCCTAATTGGGAAAAATTTTTCTCTTCTTTTGCCAAGGAGAAAATCAGAACTTGATGTTGTCATCTTCCCTGCACGAGCACTTTTGCTCCCAAAAATGAGGTGACCACTTATGATCTCACCCTCCGTGCTCGGAACTTTCCAATCCTATATGTTCGAACTTCAGAAGAGGATGCATGAGAAAGAGAAAGAGGCATTCTAACACCCAGCAATCGATGGCATCCTCATCGATCCAACTAGAGAATAGGCAGGGCACCAGCGGAAATGGGTAGAAATCGCACTAGTAGGCCACTGAAGGTCCCGAAAAAGGGACCTCCTAGCAAAGAAGACCATGGTCCTCACTGAGAGTAACTGTGTGATCCAATGGCCGTCCCTCTCAGAAGTGCGTGCTCCACAGAAACACCATAAGAAAACTCTCATCGAAGCCATGCCCGCTCTGGGCATGATGTCAGAGTAATCCCTAAAGGCCGCAAATCTACAGCACCTCTGGAGGAAACGGTTATTTCCAATACCTCCCAAGCCAAGTCAGGGTACCCTAAGTGACCCCTCTTTCTTAGGTAATAGGTGGTGACCACGATCAGAAAGGATAGCTTTCCCGCTTGCAGAGAAGACGCCAATTGCATGACTATGGCGGAAGAAACCACCCCATAGTCCCATACTGTATAGGGAGAGAACCTCCATTTAGAGTTGGAAGACGACTGCCTCCTATAAAAAGAGAAGCTAACTTTAAATGATCTGTGGCTACCCCTGTTGATTTACGATGCGTGTTGCCTGGGGGTTAGTCATGAGTGCTGCCCTTGCTAGCGCGCACTTAATTCGAGTGGAAGCAAGATGGTCATGCCACTTCATCTTCTTCTTTCTTCAAATTTCAAAGTAACTCACATTTAATGCAATATAAGTACAATGCAGACACCCAAAAAATTGCATGTGCAACTCACCAACAAGCTGACTCATCGCATTCTAGTAGGCTTCAGGAGACCCCGACTGAGAGAGTAAGACTGCTGGTGACAGAAGTCTGAAGGAAACTCTTTGCACCTATACTCTCCACACATGACTTCAAAAGTCGGATCCACACTGAAAGTCCTTACGCTTACACGGCATACTATTTCTATTCCAATTACCATGAGATATTATTCAACTTGGCTCATTCAAAGTCAAGCTGCCGAACCTCGAGCATCAATCCCATGGGCCTGACCCTCACTCAAACTAGAGAGTGGGGGGCATAGGTCAAAAAGGAACATAGCTAAAGCCAAAGCCAAACAGAGGCCTTAGACAAAGTCAGGAACCAGAGTAAAGACAAAACCAACATCAGTCAAGACAAAGGATCAAGACTAACCTGAAGTTAGACCAGAACCGAGTCGGGGCCTAAAATGAGGCTGTCCTTAAAGTCGGATCAGGACCACCTAGCTTTACAAAGTCGGCCCCAAAACATAATTTCCCAAAGACTGTGCATCAAGTGACCTAATCTGGACCGGATTGCTAAGCAACCTAGAGATCGGAAGGTCGAAGGTCCCTCCCTTTGATGGGAGGGTTCACGGCAGGTGGTATTTTATTAATTCGATCTGATTAGCATAAAACTGAAAAATAGTGTGAGATCAAGATTGCAAGGGATCGGATGAGCACGGTGAGTCAAATCTCAGATAAAATATTTATTATAATAATTATACAGAGAGAATGCTTCACTTCGATCATGAAAAACTATACAATGGAGACCCTTCCCAACGAACCCTCGATACTAGGGGTAAGTATTATGGCCCAACTCTCCCGCTCCTCAGATCCAATCTCCAAAATCTCTAGGAGGCTGATCTCCACTTCAAAAAAGAGCTCAAAGACGTATGCTTCGCATTCCTTGAACCCAGCTCCGAAGACTTGGTTGGATGCGTTAGCAATCTGAATTGCCATCTCACTTCGAATAGCTTCGAGTAAAGCTGTCTTGTCCCTGACTTTCTTTTGGGTTACTCTATTAGCTCCTTCACTCTCTGTCAATTTGATTCGGAGTTCCACCATGTCCAATCTCTCTTTCCTGATGATCTCATGGAGCTCGTCGTTGGCTATTTTGGATGAAGCAAAATCACAATGAAGTTTAGCCAACTCCTTCCATTGGTTCGCCACCACCCGATCGAGGTCGGTGGTTGCTAGTCGCATTAAATGAAGTTCACCTTCAAAACGCCTTATTTTCACAGTCGATCTCCATTGACCTCGCTCACCACCTAGGAAATCGCATCCCTCTCTCCTACTAGCTCACGCTTACTGGCAAAGTAGTGACAAAGATTCTACCGAGAGCCCTCACAAAGGCGATTTAGCTCGATCAAAGCATCTTCATACTACTTTCTCACTATCAGCAAATTTCATTCAACTTCGGCCGCTATCTTTCATGCCCTTTTCATCCCCTTCTCCAACGCCCCAATCCGAGGTTGGAAAGCAATGCTGTTAACATGGCCGAGGGGCCACTTCACTGCATACGTCGATCTATTTGGAAGCAGATGAAAAGCTTCGGGCAAAACAGTTCATAGTAGATAGTACTTATAAAAAAGAGAGAATACAAAGTTCCTTTTCATTGATTCGAAAACTCATTTACATCTTTTTAAGCAAAGCAAAACTACAAAGTAAACAAAATTCTGAACACTTCTAACCTCGATCTGAGCATCGATTGAGGGCCTCGAGGCATATTCGGCTGGTGACATCTCTACTGGAGCCTGAGGTGCGGTGGATACTACTGGGATGGGGACCCCTTCAGCTATGCCTTCAGCAGATAAGGGGACATCTACAGCAATCATTTCGAGCTCCGCACCCCCTCAGCTTCGGATGAATGAGTGCTAGACCCTCTTCAGTTTTCACTTCCGCTGCCACCCTTAAGGGGTTAAATCGAGATAAGAAAAGTGCTCCACGACCTTCACCTGACAGTCCCCCTTGCTTGTAGTATACGCCTCAAGACCAAAGCCCACTTTGATTTTGGAAAGTTCTGCGGACTCCCAAAAAGCTTTCATGGCCAATCGTTCGGCTTCGATGACCTGACTCTCCATCCTCTTCTCGACCTCCAGGACTTCAGCTTGTGCTGTTTAACATCTTACTTTTCACGACCAAATCAGCCTCAGTCTTTATTCTTCCCTCCTCCACCTTGGCCTTGTCTACCTTTGTCCTCTCCAGCTCCTCTCTCAGATGTTCGATCGACTTGGCCTGAGCTTGGGTTTTGGCTTTTGCAATCTTCAGCCTCCCTTGTGCTTCGACAAGCTTCTACTCTGCTTCTCTTGTCAAGTGAATGAAGGCCACAAAGTGATGCCGCAACTGAATCGATCAAATCAAGTGAGTGAAAATATAAAAAAATAAGAAAGATCTTAGAAAACTGACTCAGACGAAGAAGGGCACAAATTTCTTCTACTGCATCCCTAGACTCTACTGCTCAAGCCTCGAAAGGTCAGGCTGGTGTAGCATCCCCTCCAAGACCCTTCGGACAACCTTATAATCTTCAATGGTAGCACTCTCGGGGACTCTAGCCGAACACTCCCACTGATCCACCAGGTCGGGAGAATAGGCTGATGTCCCCCCTCCCTAGGGACGGGAAGGACAATGGGAAGGACCTCCGATCTAGGGGTAGCAACCTCTAGAGATGGCATTACGGAAACTTCAGCTGGTGGAGGGGGCACTGAAGATGCACCCCTAGCACTCACCCCTACGAGCTACGGCTTCTTCGCAACCCCTGCAGCAACTGGGAGAGCCCCTTTCCTCTTTTGCTGCTAGGTGCTCTCCCTTCAAAGTACCTCAAGTTCTTGCTAGAAGCTCCTCTTTTGGAGTACTTCGAGCTCTTCCGACCTCATTCCTGCATTACTCCACAGTCAACAATTAAAGACTGAAAGGAAAAAGCAAGGGTCGGCCAAACTGACCTCCAGGATCAATCGAACTCAACCTGACATGATTGAAGACCTGCTCTGATAGTTAATCTTTCACGAGAGAAATCTTATACTCCCGTAGTAGCATGGAGCTATGAAGGTCCTCCTCCTCTAGCTTTGAAATTCAGAACACAGCATCTCTTGGCCGACCCCAGCTCGGTAGCGCTAATGATTCGAGAAAGGGATCCAAAATAAGAAAATCAGCCTTCCATCCATGACTGGAGGAAGGGGCCCCCTTATCAAAGTAAGGACACCCTTTGGAGGAGAAACATACCACCAATCCGTAGTATGCCTCTTTAGGATAAAGAAAGATCGAAAGAGAAGAATAGATGGATAGATACCAGCTAGGAACAAGCAGCCACAAATCCATTGATGAAGAGAAAAAATTAGGAACAAGTGAACAAGGGGAGAAGTTGAAGAAGCAAAAAACTTCTATAATGAAGAGGTGCAAGGGCAATCGAAGTCCGGCCCAAAACAACTCCTCATAAAGGCCGATCCACCCCATAGGAGGGTTATCAATCCTGCCACTAGTGCTTGAGATCTCCAGCTTGAAGGAAGTCAGAATCTTATATCGGGCCTGAATTAAATCTAAATCCTTTGGGCCTAGCACAGACTTGACAGTGTCGAGCACGAAAGTCGATTCGACTTCATGCCCGACACCATCCCCCTCGATGCTTTGTTCGGTGCCAGGGAATGGCTTGAGGACCAACTCCCACTTGAGCCCTCGGTGCCGGCCATCGAGAATCAAAGAAGAAAGATAGAAATGAGAGAAGAAAAATGGTGGGAAGAAGCAAGAACCCACCTGTCAGTCGATAAAGAAGAGTGGAGGACGAGACTGCCAGATAGGACGATTGATGACCTGAGGAAGAGAGAACAAAAAAACCTTCGAAAATGAAAATCACTGAGTACTCAAAGGAAAAGTGTTAAGAAAAAAAATTGCACTCTCTAAACCCTTCTTTAAGGGACAACCACGGCCCCAAATTTGAAATCACCAGCGATTGATGATCGGGCAATGTTTGGCACTATATCATTGGCCGGCGTAAGTCGAGAAATAGCCCATTAAGAGAAGCTCCAAAAATGAAGCATGCCGCCCTTCGAATCTCATGAAAATTGGCTCCTTCTCTCTAGCTATTAATGGCCAAATGATGCCACAGCCTCTTTTTCGAGAAGATACCTTCTTGACTTCAAACGGATGCATGCCCTCTTGTTGCTTATTGTACTCCTGTCCTCCAAATCATCTAAGCTTTGGTATCGGGAGTAAGAGGCATATGTTGGGGAGAAAGTCTGGTTAGAGAAAAGAGTCCCAAAGAAGAAGATCACTGTCCCATAATTGCAACAGGTCAATCACCAAGCTGTTGACATGAAGCTTTCCACCAAGGACTTGGAAGCAGTAGCTAGAAAAAGAAAGCTGATGTTGTCGAAGAAGAGAAGGAAAAGAAAAGCTTGGCGGGAAAAGATATCCCATCTAGACCAGAGCATGCCTTCGCCTATGACAGGGCAGACCCGATCCCTAGGGGATCGGCATCACCTTGTCTATTCTGATCTTTGCGACAAATATGCCACCCAAGGATACGAACCTCCTTCTTTTGGCCGATCCTTGACTGCTTACTTCGGAGGATGATCGAGGATTGGATGGACGTACTCTACTTAGAATCCAAGATGGAAAACACCAATCAATTCTCTCTGTGCAGACCTATCCGACTTTGCTGTCCAATCACGTCACTCTGCCTTATCAACTGCTTATCGATCAGACCCATGTCACATCACTATCCCCTTCATAGTCAGCTGTGCATCAAGTAAATTTATGACTACTGTCAGAGGCATTTAAACACACCCCATATGATCCCATATGATGGTACACAGTCAAAATGACCTCTTGTCCTCTCACCCTTGACTTTAATCCCCCCATGTTTGGAGAAGGGGTCCTAACAAAAGTCACAGTATCGATCCCTGTCTCGACTGTTGGCTCCGGCATCTTACCGATCCAAACACTAGCCAACCTATCCCAAGGTGACACCTAGGCACCAGGAACAGAGCCAAGGGAAGTCCGACTGGCAGCTCTCAGAGATTTTCAGTCAATCCTTACTCCTAATCAATCTCTAAATCATTCACTATTACAACTTATCATGCTCAGGGAGATTGATTCTAACTTTCTCGAGCCCCATGCAGCAAGCGAAATCAATCCTCGAGTCGCATCGAGCCTCACTTATCCGACCCTCTGTTGACTTCAGAAGGTATATTCTAAAGGATCTTCCGACACTCTCCTTCCAGCCACCAATCCCTACCGCTATCAGTTAATGGATGGATTGATCCGGGCGAATCGACCGATCCTCCTTACCGACACCATCCAGCAATAAGGCATCCACAAGCTCCAAACTTCGGCATACTGAAGGCAGCCCTCCATCTAAAATATGGGTCAAAATATACTAATTATGCTTTTTGTCTACATGAGTCAAGTCAAAATATACCATCCCGTATCACCATTCCACTTGTAACCCATGCGCCGACTGAGCCTACGTCACATCGCCTCCCCTACTGACTGCACGCTAAGCAAAGGCCTACTCGCCGCCAGGATGCGCGATGTGACTTGTACGGCCCATCATGGCCAAGTGGCCCTAAATGACTTGTTATCCTTTGACCCTCAGCCTCATCCCCTCTATAAGTAAAGGTGAGGAGGAGACCCCTCGAGTACGCATTCATAGACTGGCCTAAAACTCTTGCTTTATCAGCTCTCTCCCCCTCCTTCTCTGTTGTGCTAGATTCTTGACTTGATTGTTGGAGGGTTCCCGCCAAAGCCAATCCGGCCAGGACTTGTTTCGCAGAGGGCGTTCCTTTGATGGTTTTTGTCCTGCTCCAGCCGGCCCCGGTGACGGTCGAGAATCTTCCCCAACAATACCTTATCCTCATTCCCACATGTAAGTCATTACTCTTTTATAGAGTCCACTTAAAGAAGAGCTACTGAAGGAAAGTTACTGCAATTGTGAAGGATGTATTATTGATATAAATTGATGATATAACTTTTCTAGTACCTAGCAACTAAGTAATTAACCTGTAATGGTCAATTGGTGAGATCTTAACATTCATTCTTCACTAACTAATTTACACAACTCTTAGCTTCTGTAACAGCAAGATAAATGATGGTTATACTAGTTAAAGTACCATGAGTAGCTTTTGATTAACATAAAATCACCGGTATCGATGATTGGTCTTAATTTTTTAATTATAATTTAGGAACATTGATATGGTATGTTTAAGGAATATAATATTAAAGTTATTATTATATTTTGTTACACTTTTTTAGTTTATCTACCCTCTCTGCATCCACTTGCAAAATAGAGTCAAAAGCAAGTTTCTCCTCTCATGGGATTTTTTTCTCCCTTGGCAGATGAAACTTTGAGTCTTATGTTATTAATGTCTTATAAAATGATAATCCTTCTTTCCCAAAGATGCCTTAAGCAATAGTCTGGCAAGCATACCTCTTTTTATTTGCTACTATCTTGTCATCCAAAATTTCTCAAGAGTGATGATTGTCATTGATCTGCACCACCTTAAGAATTATAATTGTTATAATGTAAAAGATTTCTGTTGGTGCGAGAAATCGTTCGGCATCAGGATATTAGAGTTGATGACAAGATAGACCTCCTAGGCTGCAACCTGCAACAAAGTCCAAACCGGAGGTGGCTCTGGCGAGGACCTTCCAACGCTTAAGTCAAAATCTCGTCTAACAGAAGGAAGAGCATGAGAGGCAGAATGATTGCGTACTTTTTCGGAGGACTTCTTTTGATCTCCTTTATAGCGGAGAGTTGGAGCTTCAATTGGCAAGTTTGTTGGCGCGATCCCGCATGATTAGAATATGATTCGTTGGGCACGACATTGTCGATCGATATTTCTGGGATGTAGCGATTGTGGTTGCCTAATCGGTCCAGTGACAACTGTTGTCTGGCAGGTGCCATATTTGAATGAAGTTGCCAACTTGAGCATTGTGAAGGTGAGGAATGGTCAGTGATAACTAGAGGTCAGTCGTCTTGTGCCATCGCCAAGATCTGTTCCGCAATGTATGAATGGTCGGCTAATGAGGAGTCTTCAATGATAACTTGCGGGGGTCACTGAGTCACCATCGATGAGCAAGGTTCTAGTTGGACAGTCTCAGAAGACTAATTGATGGAATACAATAACCGATCTTAAATCGATAGAGAAAGCAGTGGCCAACCTTGAGTCGGCGAAGGCTCTAGCCGATGGGCCTGTCAGATATAATCATTTTAGGCTCTGGGCATTTTCGCAAATTCAGCCTATGCAAAATTTTTCCTAAAAATTTCTACTCTTTTTTAATTTTTTAATGATTTCTTGACTTTTATATCTAAATCTCTAAGCTTTATATTATACTATTGATTTTGGTATAGCTTCAAATTGAATCATATCTTATATGGCTTCGACTTTTATTCTGATATTGAATAAAAAGTAGTCCAATGGTGTTGATACATCAGTGTTTCTTCTCCCCCTTTTTCTTTTCGAGTTGGGTTAAATCCCATAGGAATGCTTCTACCCTCTTTCTTTTCTAAAATCCCTATGTGAGCAATCTATGATAAACCAAAGGTTTTGTTTTCTTGCTTTTTTTTTCAGTTTGAAAGCTATTCTTCTATTTAACAAAAAAGCTATTTTCTCAAAATTACTTTTCTTTTTTCTTTTTTTTGATACATGAAAAAGGGCTGAGCCAAATCTATTGCTAAATCGATTGGACAGTGTATTTTCATTACCTTTGTATATTTTTTAAGGATTCGCTCATTATATTTGTTTTGATTAGGGAGAAGAAAGATTTTCTTCAACCCGCTCAATTCGGATCTCATAAAGAAAAAGATAAAAGAAGAAAAGAATATTCAAAAATAGGACTCAAATCTCTTTTCTTTCCTTTTGATTTTTTTCATTGATTAAAAATGAAAAGGCTAAGCCAAATCAATTGCTAAATCAATTGAGCAGTTTGCTTTCATTTTCTTTGTATATTTATGAAGGATTTACTCATTTTATCTGATCTGATTGTGGAGAAGAAAGATTTTTTAAATCCTTTCAACTCAAATCTCACAAATAAAAAGATAAAAAAGAGGAGAATTTCAAAAGTAGAACTCCAGTCCATTTTTTTTAAATTTTTTTCATTGATTAAAAATAAGATATATATTCTCTATTTATAATAACGAGGTCCACTCTTATACAAATTGAGTCAGATTCCTCTTTTAATTCTAATGAAACTATTTATCTGAATAAATACATATAATAGAAATAAGCTAGAAAAAACTAAACTCTTCAAGAGATGGATCTCAACTTTTACATTAATTTTATCTTTTATTACTTTATTAAATTTCTTTTAGATTGAAAGCTACGCTCAGTCAAAGTCTTATCTGAAAGAAAAAATTTTGAATTGACCGGCCTATTTTAGATCCCAAACAAAAGAATTTTGATTTGATTGCTAAAGGCATGCCCCATCGACAAAGGCATCACATCATAGTTCTTAAAAAATTATCCATTTTTAAGAAAAAAAGATTATCAAAATCGGATGTTGTATGACCAAGTTATGCTTCTGAAAGTTTGGCTTGTTATCTGACTTCCCGATGTGGTGGATTTTGCTCTTAGACCATATCTGGCTCTATCCGTAATGGCCAAAGTGGTCTACATCAGTTTCGGGGATCCTCTTAGGTCAATATCTTGGGACTATGAAATGTGACATGGCTTATATATAAGGAGGAAAATCAAATCTAAAATGGAGATTATAATCTAAATCTTAGTCCAGTTTTTCTCTTTCTTAATTATAAACACATTAAAATAATAGTTGGTTAAGTTTGCAAAACTTAGCCATTGATCTTTGAATATTCACCCCATAAGTAATTCAATATTATGAATTAACGGTGTTATGGTATAGAAGAGAAGGCATCATTAGTCCCATATTAATTGTGAGTCAAGGGAGACTGTTTTATATAGGAAGGAATCATCCTTTCCGCATAAAGTATTTTTTGAAGGATAAAATCGTGAAGCCCATGGGCCAGAGCGGACAATACCTCTTGTACCAACCCACGAGTCCTTAACCGCAACAGTGACATACTAAATAGGAGACTATCCTTGCAACTATGGACTCCTCCCATCCGTATACCAGTCTGTAGTAAAAATAAAGAGGATGATATATTCCGTCCGTATATAGACTCCCTCTTGAGTGGAGGGCTATATTATGGTGTAAAAGAGAGGACATCATTAATCCCATATGGTTGTGAGTCAATGAGACTTTGGCTTATACAGGAAGAAATCGTCCTTCCACGTGAGGTATCTTTTGAAAGACAAAACTATGAGACCCATAGGCTAAAGTGGATAATACTTTAGGTGTCAAGCCGTAAGCCCTTGGCCGTAATAAATGGTATTAGAAATCTACAAGTGAACAACAGGAAAAGGACCTGCAAGGATCTGAATGAAATTATATAAAGCTGAAGGTCAACATGGATAGAGCCAAACCTGGCTCTTCTGGTAAGACATTGGGAGCGAAAAGAGTAGGGAAACTTCGGTATTAGGGGAAGATGTATTCTTATTGGGGTTCATCAAGTACAATGTGATGGCCAAATGAGGAAGCATGTAGAGGGACAACAGGGAGCACATATGCTACAATTAATGAATCAAAATGGGTAACGGATATTCTTTCTTCGAAAGTAGATGGTTACTGTTTAATTATGAAGAATATCAGTTATCTTGCTTCAATAATGCTCTCTGCTGCTTCACATTACTGCTTCATCTGTCATTGCAATATGGTTCCTGTTGTGGGTAGGCCTCGAGGCGGGCCTTCCCTTAGTCCCATACCGGGCAC
>KE504696.1:1039961-1058364 GCA_000441515.1 Elaeis oleifera
TCCCTCACGAGGCGCCTTTTGCCTGTGTTTTCACACGGACCGAAGGACAAAGCCGTGCGGGGTCGGTCGCTGTGGTCTCGTTCGCGGACGCACGCCGCACACCCAGAGCGGACAATACTTCGTGAGGTCCGAGGCGCTGCTTCTGACGACCATAAGGTACCATGAACACATCAGTTCCTTTTCGCCCGGGTGATTTCTTGACCATGCTGGACTGTGCCATGGCCTCAGTGGTTCAAAAATGGGGCAGTATAGCTTTCTTATTTTCTATAATCAGCAAGATCTATGGCTTTATCAATACTTGCAGATTATTTTATACCTATGGGGTGCCTAACTAGATTATTCATCTAAATTTGGTCTTCACACTGGGGCATTCGACTCTTGGCATTTGTTTTTTTTTGGATTAACCTCTTGGCATTTGTTTCTGCTGTACTTTAATATCTTTGTATGCTGTAGTACCTCTCTGGTTATTGGGGTTTTTAGTTCTGCGGGTTTACTTTTTCTTGTTCACGTAGCTTTGCTCTCTTCCTTCTTTGGCCTACTTTTTGATGATTGTATCAGAGTCACACATTTCTTCTCCTCTCCAAACTTTACTTCCAATAAATGAGATTATGCACTTCTACCAAACATAAATAAATAAATAATGTATATTAGATTGTCTTTCAAATTTTTAAACGAACATTCCTAATTTCTCTCTTTATTAAATTCTACAGAAAAAGTTGTATACATAAACTATGTGCGCCGGCACCACTATTTATTCTATGTCCCTATTTCCCATCTATACGATTTTTCCTAAATGTCGTAAATCTATTGAACTTTGTTTAAATAATTATAACAAAATCTATACCCTCTCCTCTATGTTCCCATCCTATTAGACTATATTAAATTAAAAAGAAAAAGACAAAAACAACAAAACACTACATCAAGTCCACATATTTGCTCTCTCTCTATCTTTCAATCCCTTGAACTCTCTTTTCACTGGTTATTTTCCTTAAGCATGCATTGCACATATCCAGTTACCAAAGAGGATTATTTATATGTTGTTGCTCGGATTATTTTCTACAAAGCATACGCACAAGGAAGCAAATTTAGCATTGAGCTGGCTGGCTACGAGGAAGCTGAATCTAGACTTCTTTTACAATCTTATATGGTTATGAGGTGTTTAGTTCCATATCAATTATAAATTGGATAGATCTTGAATATTTATACAAGATCAAAAGATCATCCAAATAATACCTTCTGATTAGTCTTTTAAGTAAAATCTAAAATTATTACAAATGATATCAGAACAAATCTACTTTATAACCTACGTGGGCTCGAAGACATTGTAACAGAGATATTTTAGGACTAACTATTAGATCGATCGTGATATTTATGATTAGATTTGTGATACTTATGAATAGATTTGTATGGATTTAGATCTTTAGTCTAATGATGACGCTAAAACTTAAATGGAGAAGATATACAAAGTTCCGTATAAATCTGTATTTAATTTCATATCAACTATGTACTATATAGATTATGAAATTTATATTGGATTAAAAATTTAAACATCTTTCGGCTAGCTTTTTTAAGTAAGCTTCTCGGCTGTTATAGCTACCTTTTGAATTCTCTCGAATTTTGCGGAAGGATGCTCTGAGATAGTTGAATCCTCGAAACTTCAGTTGTTCTCTGTTATTTGTGTTTTCCTTCCTATTGCCTTTGCCTTCCCATCCAGGTCGCCGAAAATGTGTATATCATTAAATAGGGAGGGAAAGAGGAGAGGAAAGAAAAAAAACGCCCCATATCACTAAGCACACAGAAATATAAAAGTAAAACTAAAAATAAAGTTAAAAAAAGAAATAAAAGAGCCTAAGCTACGTCACGTACCCAACCTATTCTCAGTAGATTCTTCTTACTTTCCAAAACCATTATTATAGTCACGTAGACATATATTAGCGTTAGGCCTAAGCGAGGTCTTTTTGACTTTCCAAATTACTCTATGCCACTTTTTTTATTGAAAATTAGTCTTACCTAGCTACTTGGCCGAGACCGTTTGAACATCCTAGTCTAGTTGGACCCTAATAGATTTGGTGATTAAACAAGACACAAATGGTGATCTAGAATGCAGAGGTAGATCGAAACATGAACGGTTCGCTTTCTTCGTGATAGGGCTAGGAATAATTATGGTGTCGGCAGCTAAATAATAATTTGTTCTGGCATTGAACTCAAGTTGTTGGTGACATTTTATAAAAGACAATTATTTGCAACCAGTCCCTTCCATGCAGCAGCATAAATCGTGGATCTTGCTCCACAAAATCATTGTCGCAAATCGATGTTAGATAAGATTCCTTTTCATTATCGTATTCATTGAAAAAAAATAATTCAAAGTACCTTGTCAAACCAAAGAAGATTGAAATTATTGTTCAAAATATTAAAATAAAATTCATAATGCCAAGAAGGTCCATGAGGATGCTGGGCTAGCTGCAAAGATGATCCGGATTGATTCTTTTGATCTTCTTTCGCAACTTCGACCATTGAGTCGAGCTCTACAGAGATCTTAAAGCATTCTAAACTCATTTATTATCCATCTAAACAGATCTTAAAACGGCCATTGCACGATCAAACGGTGGATTCGCATAGAGGAAGGTGAATTTTTTTTTTTGTGCAAAAGATAGAACCCATCTCCGCAAAGATGTCCCTCTGAATGGTAGCCTCTGCCCAGCCTCAATTGACAGAGGAGCTACCCATCCTAGTACAGTGGAGTTGAGCCCGGGGAAGAAGATGAGATGTGGAGGCAAAGAGAACACCATAATTGTCACCAGGTTGGGACTCCACCATGACTTCTGAACTAGCTTATAACCCCCATGTAATGCACGAGATATAATTTTATTAAATAATATTTAATTTATTTATCTATTTATTATATCTATTTAAATATATATTTGAAAAATATCTCATAATTCTTGCACAACAAGAGGTATATTTTTTTCTTAAAAAAAATTATACTAGAATAATGTTGTATTTCATATTCTAATAATTGATAACTAAATTTTTTTTAGTAGATTGAACAAATGAAGAATGGAGACACGTGTCAAATCCACGACTTGCAATAGATAAATGTATCAAATAGAAGCTCTACCAACATAGAAGCCTCTGTTTTAATGTGTCTATATATATATTAGATATCATAATAATATGTATCAGATTACATATAAATAGTTATTGGATCTAATTCAATAGCTAATGTTTGATATGACTCACATATAGTTAATCATTGAATCAAGCTCAAATTGATTTTGAATAATCTGCAAAGAGCCATCTTGGAGGATGAAGGGGGAGAGCAGTGGCCCAGCGAGAATGGCTCCTTGAGGCTATGCATAACATTGGATGCGATTTTTTATAAATATATTTATTTATTAATTTATTAATATCTATTTCATATACATTTCAAAAATAATAAAAATATATTTAGTGCATAATATAGGTTATAAGTTATTTATAAGTTGTTTTATTTTTTTAAAATTTTAGGTTCCTCACGAGTCTCTTGCCGCCACTCCTCCTTGAGAGGCTCTTCGAGAGCCAGGATCTCATCTGAATTGAGCGTATTGATGTCCACTCGCATATTTGTAATCCAGACCTCGATCCACTCTAGAGGCCTATGTCATCTTCAAGGGTAAGATCGTCAGATGGGCCATCCTCTTCATCGGCTAGTGCGGCACTAGCAAAATTATCATTGTCATGGGCCTCGCCAAGTTTTTTGGCCAGAAGATTTTTTTCACTACAGTCTCTTGCTTCGAGCTTTTCTCCCTCGGGATATCTAAGACCAAAGTCCTCACCCAGACTTTTCACCTGTTTTGCTCTTTGTCGGCTCGCCTTCTTCTCCCTTTTTGTTACTACGGTGGAGCTCAAGATGCTCCCAGAAAATCAAAACATCATATTTGATCATTTGCACTGACGTTTACACAGTTTGTTTCGAATCTTTTATCGTTTATCATAGATAACAACTGTTATTTTAATTATTATTTATTTAAATAAATCGAACTCATTGGGATCTACCTCTAGATCCATATCTTTTTTCTAATTTTTTTTAAATATATGCATAATGAACGATATAAATAATCAAGCATCATACTTTAATTATTATTTATTTAAATAAATTTAATATTTTTATATTTTATTGTAAGGATGTTAAATAGATATTGAAAATCAGATCCGTTGAGATCTACCTCCGTATCTTTTTTTTAATTTTTTTTAATATATTCACAATGGACGGTATAAATAGCACCACACTTGTATATTCTTTATATTAAATTAATTATTTTTAAAAAATATTTGGTTGATATTTAATGAATATAAAAATTAGGTTAGCATTATAAACTAATATTCATTATATAGACATGTTGATCCCATTTATTTTTATAAAGTGTTAGAATAAATTCGTCAATAATTTTTTCCAAATTTGATAATTTTAAAATCTTATTCAATATAATATTCACATCTTTCTATTTTAATTCTTAATTTTAATATAAATTTTAAAAATAATAATATTTGATGCATTGAAATCCATCAGGCATTATTGGATAATATCAATAAAAAAAAATTTAATATGAGAATTGAAATGAAGATTTAAAAAAGTTGTGACAGAGGAAATTAAATATTATTTTCAAGATAAAATCACATCCCATATGATTATAAGCTAGTCTAATATAATGATTATTATATTTGTTATTGTTTTTTGAGCTTGAGAATCGGAGAAAATTTTATAGATATTTTTTTTTAATGAAAGATGCCGCTGCATATTAAGTTTTATATTTTTTTAAAATTTTTAATATTTTTATAGCAACTCTTACAATCCTGTGAGTCATTATATTATATAAAAAGGAATCCAATATGGTAAATTGAATGGGAGATGACGTTTACCAACTCGCTTAGATTTGACAACTATTTTACCACTGTTGATATTTAAATAATTTTAAATTTTATATATTTTATTATTATATAAAATTTTATTTTATTAAATTTCTAACCAACCAAAGATTTATTTTGAGAGCATCGGTGGATTGATTCGAGACGGCAATCTTGATCGGCAAATTTATGAACTCATATTCGTGCTCTCCTTCGCTGCATATCTCGAAGGAGAAAAGAAAGAGAGAGACATGGTGGATAGCATATTGGGAGAAAATTAATACGTGACGAAATGAAGATTTTTTCATTGAGAGATCTTCATTTTAATATATATATATTATTAAATTAAATATAGATTAGAAAAATCAGTTGGGTTGAAATATATTGTACTATTTGGGCTAGTTAGGCTGGCTGGGCGAACGTGGGTTGGAAAGTATGGGTTATTTTGATCTGATATTCATTATTTCGTTGGCTGATTGGGCTTATTGATTTTTCTTGTTTTGTCTCTCTTTAGTTTTTTTCTCTATAATTTTTTTCTTTCTTCCAGTAGATTTAGGTGGTCCAAATGACCATCTTTTTCTCATGAGAAAAGAAGAAGAAGTAAATAAAAAAAAAGTACACTCTAACTGGGTTGCAACTAAACATATCCTATAATGACATACATCTATGGTGCATTATTAACATTCAACAACCAAGCTCTCTCCTCTCTCAAATCTACTCAATAGGTGATTCTACATTGTCATGATCAGGAATAAACATGGCATTGTTATATACTTATATGATGGGTTAGCATATACTTGCAGCATCCATATAAATAGAGCATGATCCTTCTGTAGTGTGCAATTTGCACCATGAGATACTGTGCAGTATTCAATGGCCATCATTAAAAGATGAACAGCCATCAAATAATATGGTCTTATGCATCATATATAGTGCATCTTGTCCGATGGCTATTCGTCTTCTGACGGTGGACATCAAGTCTTGTGTAATTCTGTGGTGCAAACGGTAATATCATGTGAAATCTTAATCCATATATGTCAGTCTAAATTGCACCTTCTGTTATGACTGTTGCAGAGCCAAAGCTCTTGCTTGCTATGATATGTTCATCCGATGATTTTCTTATGGTTAATGCCTTAATTGGGTGCACATCATGTCTATCGCAAGACCCACATACTATTTGAAATTTTGAAGAGATGCGCAGTAGCACTGTTGCTCTCATGGCCCATGTGCTACATGGTGGCTACACAATATGTCACATTGCCAAGATGTAGAGTCCAACTTAAAAAAATAAATTAAAAAATGGGACTTTTGAAATCTGGCATGAATTCCTCAGTCCCAGGAGCATAATTATACTTTCCTTTTGCAAATATATATACCATGCATCCATACGTACTCTCAAAGTACATCTACTAAACTAAATAATATACTTATCAAATACATCTTAACCATTTGGGAACATAATCTTGCAACAAATACTCTTTATAGACTACACCAAGTGCATGAGAGATGCCAAGAGTATCCTCCAATTCGCATTATTGTACAGCAAGTGCAACGAGATCATACTTTATAATGGCCGTTTATTCTAACCTTACACACGATGCTAACAGTTTGAGCTCCCTCCCAAGCCCTCAGTGGGTGACAGCACCACGTGATGGACCCTTCACTTCAAAAGCAAGTGCTGGTGGAGGTCAGCAGAGTGGCCTCATTTCCACGCAAACGGCCGAAAACCCTCCCGTCCCATCCACAAACCAACCCACTCAGAACTGACCCAATATTTTACACCCAAAGTTAAAGCCAGATACCAATAATGACACCCTTTGACGTCCCACCCCTTCTCCCCACCACCCTAAAATCCTCCCCATTTCCTCCACCATTCCACAAACCTCACCTCCTCCCATCTCTGTCTCTCTCTCTCTCTCAAGTTCCCAAAGCTCAACCATGAAGAGAAGAAGTAGAATTATAGAGTAGGAAGAGATGGAAGGAACTTGCAGCAGGTTAACAGTAATCCATCTCTTGTTGCAATTGGGGTTGATGATTCCAAGGAGGAGGAAGAGGAGCACGTGAGGGTGGTTGGACCGGGTTCGGACCGGACGAAGAGGGACGAGTGGAGCGAGGGGCGGTGGGAGCCTCTTGGACGCGTACGAGGCCAAATGGGTGCTCCGGAACCGGGCGAAGCTTAAGGGTCAGGACTGGGAGGACGTGGCCCGGCTCGTCTCGGCCAGGTCCGGCTCGACCCGGCCGGCCAAGACGCCGACCCAGTGCAAGAACAAGGTGGAGTCCATGAAGAAGCGGTACCGGTCCGAGTCGGCCGCCGGGGCGGCTCCAGGTGGCCGCTCTTCGCCCGGCTCGACGGTCTGGTCCGCTGCCGGGCCCGACCACGGCTTTGGTCTTGGTCGACCGGCCGCCGGAGAGGCCCACTCCGTCGTCACACTCGCCGGAGCCCAACGGGAGAGCCGTGGCAGAGCAGGTGCGTAACGTGATGAAAATAATAATTTGATACAAAGATAGTATGATAAGCTACAGATTTGACTCGGTCCAATAATTTAGCTTGAGAGTGGGCATATTTTATGTTAACTTCTATTGAGTCAAAAAGTTCATTGCCATAACAATATAATATTTGATTGCTGATGGTTTATTTGATCAAGAGATAAAACCCAGCACAGAAGTGTCCTATGGATTCTGGAAAATTATAGTAAACATTGTAATGATAAGAAGTCAAGTATCATTGCAGCTTTGGCTAAAATTCTATTTCCAAGCCTAGCTCCATCTCCAGGGGAGTCTATGCTGCAAAGAGAGGGAATGAGTCAACGACAAAAGAACACCTGGTGATTTATCAAGTTATTTAAGTAAAAAATTAGAAGTATTATGTATATCTCGACTCACATAAATTGCGACAATGAAATCTTTACAATTAAACCATTCATTGCCGTTTTAGGCTGCCTGCAACTCCAATTACCGCACTTGAATCTTCAATCTACCCAATTTTAGGCCACATCAAGCCATTAAAATTAAAAAAAGGGGCAACATGGGGTTAGTGCTATTGGTCAAAATCCCTCAAGGTAAATATGTTTGTTTGAGAGAACCATAAAAGTTATTGCCTTTGAACAAGGGCAGCACAAATTAAAGAATTACCTTGTTAGTTGCAATTGAAAGATGGCTCACACATAAGAAGCCTGGAATGACCTGTTCCCATGCCTATGCATCACCTAATTCTTTATTGTGTATGCTATAGAAACTAGTTTTAGGAATCAAAAAATGTGAGATAAACATGGCATATCTTTTTCATCATCATGACATCGGTCGATATCGCAAGCATTTTCTTGCATTGCTTATGATAAAAAGATATGCTACTCATTTAGCATTTGCATTTAACAAAATTAGGAAAGTAGGACTTTCCTAAGTTTGTTTAGGGAGAGATCTCCTAATCATTGTTGCATGATCCAATATAATATCTCCTCTTACTTGTGCCAGGCTGAATGTGAAGAAACCAAAGGCAAGGAACATGTCAGTGAGATTCACAAGGAGGAGCATTGCAACATGCAACCATATGATCCTTGTGATGGAAAACAACAAATAAATAACAAGAAGAAGAGGAGGATGAGGGAGAGGGAAGAAAGTTGGGAGGTGATGGAGAGCATACAATGGCTAGCTGAAGTGGCATTGAGGGTAGAGCAAGGGAGAATGGAAGCTATGAGGGAAGTAGAAAGAATGAGGGCCCAAGCAGAGGCAAAGAAGGAGAGATGGACTTGAAGCGAATTGAGATAATTGCCAACACTCAGTTGCAGATTGCAAAGCTCCTGATTGGGAATGATGATAATGTGGATTCGGCTTTGAGAATTGGGAGGGTAGCTGAAAATTCTCATCAAGAGGTGTTTAGATTCTTCTATAATAATGTTCCTGAAGAAATTAGCTGTATTACTGGCGAGGACTTCTAAATGGAATCTATTGATGGTTTGGTGTCATGGCTGTATCTAATTAAATGTGAATCAACCATCAAGTAGGAATATAGAAATTATCCATGTTTCTTGCAAGGAAACTTTCACTGTCCAATCCTCTGTTGTTAAGGCAAGAAACGAATCGAATCACTCTCGTATTCAACCAACCACAACATTTTAAAAGAGCAAAAAGAAAAAAGAAAATTCCTGTTCACTTGACCTATGGGATTAAATTGTGTCTAAATCCTAGATTTGGTTTCTATATAATATTTTGGATCTTGAAGAACTGTATATTTGATCTTAGTCCAAACTTGACTAATTACAGAAATTATATTTCAATGTCAACAAGACTAGATTGCAGCTAAAAATGACTTGGCATATCTTGAAGATATGATAATCTTGGCACTCCAAACTCTAATTGCATGGTTTCGTACTTGTATCATAATACACAAATTTCATGAACTTCGAGAATCATTATAGGACTGCAGGCTACTTTGGCTCCACTAATTTACTATCTTGTGAAAGAACTCAAACAAAAAAGATTTTGATAGGATCATCTTAACTTCTCATAAGGCTTGAAATGATATATGAAAATCAGAGTAAAATAAAAATAAAAATAATTACAACTGCTCCCCTCCATTTTTTATAAAAATAAAATAATAAATAATTTTAAAAAAATACTCAGTCCGCTGCTATGAATTACCACCTTAACCTTCCACAAGTTTACCATAGAAAAATCACTTCACATGATTCTCTTGACAAAACATAAATTTTAGTTGTCTTTCTGCCAATAGTTGTTTTCATGCCTAGTAATGGAGGGTTGAAAGATAACATTTCAGTCTTATGTGGACACGCAAATACAATCGATGTACATCTTCTTCTCACATGGGAAAAACTTGAAGAAATAAAGATACATCATGCATGATGATGAAGAGGTTCGAGGGATTAGGTTTCAAGTGGGTGTCCAATCCAAACCTAACCTAAGTTGTATTTGATTTGTAATCGAGGTAAAGATCTATATGTTAGGCATGGTTCTCCAATTTTAACCAAACATCCAATTAGGATGGACATAGCTTTCATAAAATTTCTAAAAAATTTAATTTGATCAATCAAAATCTAAACGTGACATCACTAGAGTACTATGTTTGTCAATTGGAACCCACCTTTGACTTGCCCTCTGATCTAGACTCAGAAAGTTCAGGTCAGGTTTGGACCGAAAGTTACACATATAAATAGTTTAAGGTCCGGGTCTGTCTGCTAGCAGCATACCTGACCTAACCAAGACTTAAGCCACTGAGGAATAAAGCTTATTCATAGAGAGAAAAATTACCAACTATGAAAAAAGATAAGCTACCCAATCTGTATTTGAAATTTTAATTGCTAGGGAAGTAGAATTTTGTTAACTTTTTATGTTTTCATTAGAAGATAAATGGAATTCCTAACAAGTAATCACTGATTTGTAGTCCATATAGCATCTCCTCTATCTGTCAGCTTGAGTGTGCAGAAACCAAATCAAGGAGGAACTGAATGGGATCCACAAGGAAGTGCATTACAAAACAGAACCATATGATTCCTTTGAATCAGAACAAACGGGTAAAGAAGAAGAGGAGGAGGGAGAGGGAAGAAGCTGGGAGAAAATTGAGATTTAATGAACATACATTGGCTATTAGCTGGATGACATGAGGGTGGAGCAAACAAGAATGGGTGTCATGAGGAAGTAGCAAGGATAAGGGCTCAAGCAGAGTCAAAGAAAGGATACATGGATTTGAGGCATAGCGAAATCATTTCCATCACTCAGTTGCAGATTGCAAAGCTCCTGGTTGGGAGTGATGTCAGTTGGTTCTAGAAAGCTAGAAGAGAACAGAAAAAGGTATCCTTCCAGAGGTGCAAGATATTTCTATAATAGTGTTCCTGATCTAATACCCATTTTAACAATGCAAGACCAGGTGTGTTTCTGCATAGGCTGGGAAGTGAGAAAGAATTTTCAGGAAGAGGATGCCTGATATGAGGAGATGCATGCATGAGTTAGGACATCTTAACCAAGTTTATTGATGATTTGGTGCCATGGATGTGGTATCTTAATATAATTAACTGCATATCAACCATTAAGTAGAAATATGTAGACATGTAGCAAATCAAATGATGATTTTAGTTTTCAGTATTCCACAACTACCAATGCTTTTCCTAGAAGCAACTTTAGCTGTCTAATCCTATTTTATTAAGGCAAGAAAAGAGTCGGGTCGCTCCTATATCTTACCAACCACGACTGAAAATGACAATAATCCTACTTATTCGACCTGTTGGGCTGAACTAGGTCCGAATTTTAGATTTTCTATATAATAATATTGAGTTTGGATGCCAAAGAGCTAGACTCGGCCACGATGCAACTCGGCTAATTATAGAAATGCAACGAAATAACTAAGAGAAATTTTTTGTGCACCGCGCGTGGCGCGCGGAATGTACATACCATGTGCAGTAATTGACCCATGCACGGGCCGGACAGTGGCACAAAAAAAAAAAATTTTATCTAGCTCTACATGTGAGCCAACCACTGCATATGGTGTATGTGTTCGCATACTACACACGGTGCATAAAAAATTTCTCAATAACTAATATCAACTAGACTAGATCACAAGTGGCTTGCATATCTTGCAGATACAATTTTCATTGCATACAAAGTCTAATTGCAGAAAATATGTATTTGTATCATATGTCACTGCTGGCATCACAAGAAATTCACTGTATTTTGGTTGTGCTTGCAATCAACTTGTCCTGGCCCACAACTGTAGTTGGAAAGGAACTCAATAGTGTTCTTTGAAGAAGTCATCAAACGGCGTTGAACTTTTCCTGGAAACTGAAGACATATCTAACTCTATGTAACCATTCAAGTGTTGCACATCTGAGAATGGAGGTTCCATCGAAGTCTTCAATTTGCTATCATCATTGATATCGCGACAGCATCATAAAGAGTCTAAGCTCATCAAAGATCAACAACGTCTCTCAATCACTCTCTTCGCCTCTTCTGATTTTTGACGTAGTCTTTTACCCCCTGTCATGTCCGAAGCCCGAGATCACATCGATCACACCAGCAGTAAGTCGGTTGTTGTTGTTTTTCTCATTGGACTGGTGCCGGGATGATTCCTCATATACTCAGTTCTGGCACTCTCGAGCATATTTTTCGAGATAGTCTCTTTGGACGAGAGCCTTGATCTTATCCTTCAGTTGAAGGCACTCTTTGGTATCGTGATCGTAGTCATGATAGAAACGGCAGTATTTCTGCTTATTCCATTAGATCGAGGGAACCTCATTAACGGAGGTCAATGAAGGTATCTCTGACCCTCGATCTCCATCAAAATTTGAGCATGAGGGATGGTCAGTGGAGCGTAGTTGAGCACCGAGATGGACTCCTCAGCTGAGGGGCTTTTGTCGATTAGGAGGATCCAACTTCAGGCTGGTTCGGGCATGTGTCCTCCCATGTATGTTCTTCTTATTGGGAGCCTGACCTCCCTCGTGTGACTCAACCTCCCTCAGTCTGCATGTACTTATAGGTTGGATCAAGAGATCGACATAATCTTTTGGAAATGTCTTGTCAAGAGAGAAAATGAAGCACTCATTATGGAAGCTTCATTTCAAGGCGACAGTCTCATCAAGTTTGTAGACTCCTAACATGGAAGCATTGAAATGCACCACATAATCCCACAGAAAGATGATTATGGGCCCCATGGTGGGAGCCTCGATGAGAAGGTGATCGTCGATTGATGGTGCCTGTCTAATGCGCACTTCGAGAAGCATGGTCCAGAACCAGGGATTAGTTCCAATGACTATGCCGAGATGGCACAGGTTGGGGAATAGGTTGTGGAGGTTATCGTTTCTCCACAATATACTGTAGATGCTGGTCAATATCAGTCAGTGCTTGGATTTGGCAGATCAGATCATTGAATTGTTATGGATCTGCCATCACAGGCGACTACGCCGACTGCACGGATCCATGAGAAGCAAATGATTAGGTGACTCCACCTTAGCTTCATTGGATGGACCATCGATAGGAAGCGATGGAATATTTGTATCTTGCCAAACTCGTTCTCCTCTATTGGTTGCTGAACCCTTCCTCTAGTGCCAAACTATTACATTAAACTCCGATGGAGCTGATATGGCTGAAGATAGAGGATATTCTGAGTATCAGGATGCCAACAGGGACCTACAAAGAATCCACACATGTCGGGGGTTCGTCGGCAGGAAATCCTCTAATGCTTAAGTCAGTTGAAGTTTGAGAACAGTAAAGATAGAGAGAAAGGACAAGAGTACAAAGAGCATTTTCTCTTCCTGGGGTTCAGCTTACCTCATGGGTCCCTAAGTTACCTCTCGTAGCCTGTCGTGCCTGAACCCGATAGGCCGTCCCACTAGGCCATGATCTGTCAAGCCATTAGAATCAAGAATCTGCAAATCAGAGGTTGTTAGTCATGGATAGTGGCCACGTTCTAACAGTCCGTTGAAAAATTTTTGACAGTGGCCCACATAGTAGAATAGACCAATGACTTGAGATCGGCACACAGTCGAGATCTTGGTCTAGATGTGTTATCATTGGTGTCGATCATGAAAAATCATCTTATGTGGTCGGTGAGATCCCGACCTTGAGGTCGATAGACTCCCAAATTGGGGAGTCGGACGGGAGACGATAAGATCATTCATCATAGCAATCTTGATGAGTCATCGGCTATAGTCATCGGCACTGGACCGATTGCAAGATCAACAGTAATATGTTGATGTTCTCGACATGCGGTCGAGAGGGACGTCCAAAGACAAAATCCGATGAAGTTGTCCATTCCGTTATTAGGATATCCAGATGATGTTCGCCATTTAGAATCTGTCTCAATACTTCGGCCGATCCGAAGAGTATGTCTGAGAATGAGACCTGAGGATAGTGGCCGACGTAGTGTGATCCCATAACAACTATCTTGTGAAAGAACTCAAACAAAGGAGGTTTTGATAGGATCACCTCAACTTCTCATAAGACTTGAAATGATATATGAAAAATCAGAAGTAAAAAAAAAAGAAGATAATTTCAACTGCTCCCTCTATTTCTTAGAAATTAAAATTAAACAAAAATTCCACTGCTATGAATTACCACCATAACCTCCTATAAGTTTGCCATACAAAAATCACTTCATACAATTCTTTTGACGAAACATGAATTTTAGTTGTCTTTCTACCCATGGTTGTTTTCACGCCCAGTAAAGGAGTGTCTCAAGGATAACATTTTAGTCTACAAATACAATTGCTGTACATCTTCTTCTCACATAGGAAAACTTAGAGAAAGAAAGATGCAGCATGCATGATGATGAAAAGGTTCAAGGGATTAGTTTCAAGTGGGTGCTAGACCTGAATCCCAAACCTAGGTCGTATCTGCTTTGTTCAAGGTTAAGATCTATATCTTAGGCATGATTCTCCAATTTTAACCAAATATCCAACAGTGATGGATATAGGTTTCATAAAATTTCTAAAAAAGCTGACTCGATCGATCAAGATCTAAAAGTGACACGTGAGTAGTAGGTTTGTCAATAGGAACCCACCTTTGACTTGAGCGCTGATGTAGACTCCCAAAGTCCAGGTCAGGTTTGGATCGAAGGGTACCCACATAAATAGTTTAAGGTCTGGGTCTGTCTACCAGAAGCAGACCTGATCTAACCAAGACTTGAGCCACTTATGGATAGAGAATATTCATAAAGAGAAAATTATGGGCTATAGAGAAAATTACCAACTATGAATAAAGATAGGCTACCAATCAGTATTTGCACTTTGAATTGCTAGGGAAGTAGAATTAACTTTTTTGTTTCCTTAGAAGATATATGGAACTCCTAATAAGTAATAACTGATTTGTAGTCCATATAGCATCTCCTCTATTTGTCAGGTTGAGTGTGCAGAAAACAAATCAAGGAGGAACTGAATGAGATCCACAAGGAAGTGCATTACAAAACAGAACCATATGATTCCTTTGAATGAAAACAAACAGGTGAAGAAGAAAAAGAAGAGGAAAAAGAGGGAAGAAGCAAGGAGAAAATTGAGATTTAATGAACATACATTGGCTATTAGCTGAGGTGACATGAGGGTGGAGCAAACAAGAATGGGTGTCATGAGGAAGTAGCAAGGATAAGGGCTCAAGCAGAGTCAAAGAAAGGATATATGGATTTGAGGTGTACCGAAATCATTTCCAACACTCAGTTGCAGATTGCAAAGCTCCTGGTTGGGAGTGATGTCAGTTGGTTCTAGAAAGCTGGAAGAGAATAGAGGAAGGTATCCTTCCAGTGGTGCAAAATGTTTCTATAATAGTGTTCCAGATCTAATATCCATTTTAACAATGCAAGACCAGGCGTGTTTCTACATAACATAGGCTGGAAAGTGAGAGAGTTTTCAGGAAGAGGGTGCCTGATATGAGGAGATGCATGCATAAGTTAGGACTTCTTAACCAAGTTTATTGATGATTTGGTGCCATGGATGTGGTATCTGAATATAATTAACTGTATATCAACTATTTAAGTAGAAATATGTAGACATGTAGCAAATCAAATGATGATTTTAGTTTCAATATTCCCCAACTACCCATGCCTTTCTTTGAAGCAACTTTAGCTGTCTAATCCTCTTTTAATAAGGCAAAAAATGAGTCGGGTCACTCTTATATCTTACCAACCACAACTGAAAATGACAATAATCCTACTTATTTGACCTGTTGGGTTGAACTAGGTCTAAATTTTAGATTTAGTTTCTATATAATATTGAGTTTGGATGCCAAAGACCTATGCTTGACCTCGATGTAACTTGACTAATTATAGAAATGCAACTAAATAACTAATATCAACTAGACTGGATCACAAGTGGCTTGCACATCTTGCAGATACAGTTTTCATTGCATACAAAGTCTAATTGCAGACTATATATTTTTTTATATCATATGGCACTGCTGGCGTCACAAGAAAATTCACTGCATTTTTCATTACGCTTGCAATCAGCTTGTCCTAGCTCACAACTGTGGTTGGAAAGGAACTCAACAGTGTTCTTTGAAGAAGTCATCAAAGGATATTAAGCTTCTCCTGAAAATTGATGAAGACATATCTAACTGTGTGTAACCATTCAGGCTCTATTGCCTTGTTCTTCTCATGACTTCTGTATTATCTATTCTTTATTAATAAATTAAGGGGAACGTTCCTTCTCCAATTGCATCCAAAAAACAAAAATCATGCGACACTAGATTCAGAATGCTGCAGGAATTCTTGTTAGCTTGCAAGCAGTTTCAACCCACTAAGTTATGTACATTGTCAAAGAACTCAAACAAGTTTTGACAGGACCATCTCAACCTCTCTGATGGCTAATAAACGATATTTGAAATTAGAATGAAAAGGATCAACATCACCAGTCCATTTGCTTTAAAAAAGGAGGAGGAATTAAGGAAGGAAAAAACCAAGTCCACTGCTATGAATTGCCACCTCAACCCTCATGAGTTATATGACAAATCACTACCTTATCAATGAAAGCGGCACGTCACACCTTCCTCTCTTTGCAAAACACCAATTTGAGTTGCTTTTCTGCCCTATTGTTCAGGACTGTCAAGCCCATGCTCCCTAAGATTTCTATTCTACGTGACCTTCTCCAGCTGTCCACTCCAGAACTCCTGCTTCTATAACGACAAGCTATCAAACATCTGCATGTTCTTCTCATTCTTTATTCAAGTTAGAAAACATAGAAGGAAGGAGTTTCCTATCTTAATTCATGTAGCTCCATCACCTTCTTTAACAACCTTGGACTCCATAGATCCTACATTGGAACCCTGATGCATCTAATCTAGCATGAATCCTCTTAACTCTTAATGGACATTCTGGATCCAGAGAACTCTTTTGCTGTCCCCGGATGGTCGTCTATCATCCACGCAATTTGCAATTCATGTTCCACAGGAATCCACTGTACATCGGCCACACTAGATCGTATGGCACTATATATTAAGGACACCATTGGTCTTTTGATAGCACTGCCATCTTTATGTTTATTGCATTCAATGATTGTTGGGTCTATCTAACTCATGCCCATCTATTATTGCATGAATCTATAGCAGTCTAAAGAGGAGTTGAACGGTTAAACTATAGATTGCCGTGGGAAAGCCTATTTCTGTGAGGACAAGAATGTTCTCTTGCAATAAAGAAGGGCCGCAAAGGCATCTTGTATTAAGCCAAGCAGATAATGGTTCGTGAATAAAATCATCAACCATTAATTTTTGCGTTCCTTTATAACATTAAATCCAAAAAGTACAACAATTCAGTGTGCTCACTATGACACGAGCTACAAAAAAGAGCAGAAGAATCTCATGAGCTCATTGCAGAAGGTAGAGAAAGTGTTCAAGCCACAGAAATCAAGCTTTTCATCTCAGCCTTTATAATTGAATAAATTCCAAGCTATACAAATTTCAATGTGATCCTTCAAGAATATTGGTTCATTGAAAAATCTCAATTTTCATTTTCAAACTTACCATCTTCCATGTCAACAACAGATAGAGATGATGGATATTTACACTTTCAAACTCTTGCACAAAATGTAACCATGCACGCCTGTTAATGCAAATGTGACACAGAAAGAGTGATAAATTATGCTTTTCCTAAAAACTTATCTAATAAAAGAAGTATCTATTTTTTGGTAGGAAAAATATGTATCTGTTTACAGACACTTCTCCATCAGGTGCAAGATTGGCAGGGTCCAGAAATCTCTAAACACCCCAAGAAGAAAGGAAATCAATGAACCACCACCGTCTAAAAGTCTCTAAACAACCCCTAATCTAATTTGAGACGGTGGTAGCAGCGGACAAAGCGGAAAGCTGCGGCGGCAGTGCCGACTTCGCCTTCAAATCGGCGAACCGGTGGCGTCGGCCCCGCGCCCGTTCTCCAAGCCCTAAGCAGCGACTCGGCCTTGCTCGTGGCCCTCGCGCTCGCACCGCCGCCGGCGAGCTCCCTGAGGGCAGTCTCCGCCACCTCTATCTCCCGCACGTCCGCCGCCGCGTCCTCCCCGCCGCTCATCACCAGGTTCAGCAGCGCCGCCGCCGCGTTCTCCCTCGCCATTCCGCTCGCCCCCCGCCACCGTCCACCAGATCCACCAGAACTCTAACTCCTGCTACCTCCCGGAAGGCGTCGACGCTCTCGTAACACCCCGCCACTTGTGCGATCACCGCCGTGGCGTCCTCCACGACGCGGGTCCGGCCGTCATTGACGACGAGGGAGAAGAGGGCCGGGACGGCGCCCAGATCGACCATGGCCGGGCGGTTGAGGGGGTAGAGGGCGATGCCGAAGAGGGCTTTTAGGGCGTCCTTGATGGAGCGGGTGGGGGATTGGGGGCGCGGAGGATGGCGATAAGGGAGGCGACGAGAGAGCGCTTGGAGCCGATGATGGGGCGGTAGGCATCGACCGTGAGGAGGCTGTAGAGGGTGGCGGCGGCGTGCTGGGCGGTGGCGGCGGTGGAGGGTGAGGGGAGACGGATGGCGACGGCGAGGGCGTCGAGGATGCCAGGGGTGGACATGAGGGTCTCGCGGGAGGAGGATGGAGAGGTTGAGG
>KE504696.1:1129887-1146853 GCA_000441515.1 Elaeis oleifera
TTCTCCTCTTCTCTAATCTTTTTTTCTTGCTTATGTACTGCTACCAGCACTAGAAATCAGTAATCAATGGATACCCAACAGCTTTTGGGTGTGAGATAACTTGGGACGCGCGTCCTAAGTGGTATGGCGTGGGGACACCTAAGGAGAAGAGAAAGAGGGAGGAAGAGAGGGCGTGGGAGGTTCTCTTGAGGTAGAGAGGGGCTGGCTTGGATGATCTTAGGACCTTAGGAGAGGTTCCTTTTATAGGCACAAAGATTGAATCCTATTCAATCATATAATACAAGTTCTATTTGCATTAGGATTTCTATTAACTTAAGTTATCCAACTTACATTAGGAAGTCAATTAGGTGCCAACTATTAAAGCCCTTGCACCCATAATTAGACATCCTTTTTGCACCCAAGAGACACCCCATGTGAAAACCAAAGGCCCTCTAATTAATGGACACGCCCAAATTGATCAAATCAAAGTGGCGCCCATAATAACTATCAAGGAGATTCATAAGGGACTTGCACCCTTAATTTATGTGATCCATAATCTTAGACACCCAATAATTAGAGTCTCATGAATCTTATTCATGTAGGTTATTAACAGATAATTAAGTTAGAATTAATTATCAAATAAGTAATCCCAACAGAAAGAGAAATTGGGTCCAACCATGTACTAGTAAGATTATCATGAACCCAATGGGTTTCTCTAAATCTAATTGATACTTCATAAGCTCAATTACTTATTTCAGACCTAATCTCTTTGTTGTGTGACCTCATAGATTTAATTCTATCTGGTAGTGAGACATACAATGATCTTTATCATCGTATCATTGAATTTTTTCAATAGATCGGAACAATTTTACTTTAACTCAATAAAGATTGTCGATCCGGAACAACCCTAGTAAGCTCTCACAATCCATCAGTGACACCTAACAGTATGTAGTGACAACCCAGTAGAACTAAAATGAACTTCTAGGTATAGTTAACGTATAATTCAGTCCCCTATCATGAGTCCTGACTAGATGGTAGGTCATGGATAAATCATCAAATCTTAACATCAGTCATATGATAGATTTGATTAGCTCAAGTCCAGATATGATGTCTATGAAAACTCTTTTCCATCAATCACTCTACTGTGACCACAGACTCTTAGACTTAGCCTCTCAAATCTCATAGGACTACTTCTTTCTATCAAAGTCGATAGATCCTATCTTGACGTGCATCCCACTTCTACAGTGGACCAACTATCGCCAACATCCACTACAAGGGCTCATTGAGACCCATATTTATGTGTCAATCAAACTTCAGCAGCCTCACTGCGAATAGCAGTACCATCTCAAGTCAAAAGACTAGTCACACAACTACAATATCGAGATAATCACTGACGATTGAATAGAAATCCAAATGATCTCTCGTATGATCACGCTCAGTGCTAGTTTTCTCTAACAACCACCCGTACTTGTCGTCCTGTGTCTCTACACAGTAGATTAGAGACCCATCTATCTCGAAGGAAACGATTTGTGTGCCAATCTTTTCGGATCCATCATCATCCTCATGATGATCCTATGATCGGGAGCATTTAGGAATTAAATACATGTCTCTAATTCTTAATACTTTAAGAATATGTATCGAAGCTAATTTCATAGACGATTCAAGGACACGTTACACTTGAATGAAAAAGAATTATCCTTTTATTGATCATATCAATATATTAAGTACAAATTGTGTCCTAGATTTATTACAATGTATCAGCAATATTGACTTCTAGGACATACATCTAACATTTTTTCCAGCCCGAGCCACTTCTCCTGTAGTTGTCAGCTCATTCTTGACAAATCCGATCCGATGTTCATAATCTAGAGTAAAAAGATTCGAACCTTTGCATGCTGGTACCAAAAATCGATGTCTTACCACTTGGTTATACTCCATACGATCGGTCCCTGGGGAGAGGGGAAGGGAGAAGCAGGGCTCGAAGAAATGATCACTAATTTTATAGTTAGAAATGTGTTAGTCTTTAAACTATCTTCATTTTCTACTAGGTTATATGATGCAAGCCGAGAGGCCAATGCAAGCTTTAGAGTTACCTAATGGAAGACTAAAACATGAGCTATGCAACAGAAGAAATCTAAACCTAGAAGTTTGAAAGATATTATTATTTGAAATAACATCCAAAATTTAGTTATCAATAAAGAAACTAGAAGAAAGGTAAACTAGTAGCTTCTTTTCTCATGACCAAGAGCATCTCATTATCATATGGGCTCCACCAACTAATGACTTTGATACACTCCATGACTAAGGACTCCATCAACTAACTGCATGGTCATTTCCCATAATCCATCAGGGTTACGTAGAATTTACTATGTGAAAAAAGAACATCGGAGTACACACAATAAAAAGTAACTTCAAGTAATTTTTAATTATCAAAACCAAGTGTAAAATGGTATTTATAGGCTTTGAGATCCCTTATAAAGCCAAAAATATCTAGATAAGCTTTGAGTCTAAAAGAATAAGAAAACAATTAGTAAGACATCTAAATAGCTATTTTTGCTACTCTCAACTCTTTAGCAGAATTTTTGTTTAGATGATGATCTATCTACCCTCGAAATCCTTCCTTGACTACTTATGGCACCATCGGATCAACTAATGGTGACTAATCTATTGTCAATTGCCTTAGACTTAGAGTTTATTTTGGAGTAAGGATTGGAACCTTAGAACAATAAGAGGTTATAATGGGATACCTTCTAAATATGACTAGTATACTGTCAGTTAGATTTTGTCCATGCACATAATTTATCGTTACCAAGGTTCTAGGCCCACTTGCATTTATTTTGGGCTTAGCAATTTTGGTTCCAATATCCATGCCTATATCCCTCTTTACCCCCTCTCCCAAATCTCTCCACATATGTGGATAAGTCTAGCATCTCTCTGTCTTCTCATCCGACCAATTTCATCATCAAATCATATATCCCTCTTCTATCCATCTACATCTATGTCTAGATTGATCTCTCTTCCAATATATATGATATAGCGTATAAAGCTATTTATCTTAAAATAAGATCAAGAGAAAGAGTCATAAGCTTTTAGTGTCGATCGACTATAGGCAAAAGTATTTATATTGTTGACCCCTTCGCTAATAGCTTAATTTTTGGGATCAATTGGTGAGTCAGATTTGTTTTCTGAAGATAAATTAATTAATAATATTAAGTAATTCTTAGGTAATAATATTAGATAAATTTTCACTATCCAATCACTTCTTTTGACTATGTTGTAACTCAAGAGTATACTAATTATTAAATTCAGGCATCATATAATGGGAGTGTTAAGACCCATCATTATTGATGCTTTGCTACCGGCTTAAGTTTTTGGGATAAATTAAATAGTTAACAATATTTAGCAACTTTTAGTTAACAATATTAAGCAATTTTTCACCATTCTACTTACTTCTTTTGACGATGTGTCAACTCAAGAATATATTAAATATTATATGAATTAGAGAAATAATATAATATAAGAGGCAGAAAATCTTTAATACTCTATTAGCCTCAAGTCTCCATAATGATTTTCTTTCCTAATCTCCATTCTCTTGCATAACTATACATATTGCTACATGATCTACTCCATGTTGACATAGTGGAAGCACTAGGAGATGTACAAGACAATACCCCAATCATGTTGGAGAAGCTATGTGGCACTATGATTTGAAATTCATTCCCATGTTTAATTATCTTTAACTCTTCTTTCTTCCCTCCTCAATTTTTTAAGGTAAAGATCTTCTATCTTGCAAACTTTACTGATTTCAAACTTTTCTTTGATTTTTCCCATCACTAGCATGATGCGTAGAGAGAATGGGCATTTATGATGGAACAAGGTGAGGCCATAGAAAGGAGGGATAGGGAGATTAGGGAGGAAAAATTATGGATAGTTTGTGTAGGCAAATAATATGTTCTTCAAACAAAATCCAGGTAGTGTTGGGCCTTCCTTATATCTTCTTTCAAGTATGAAAGCTCTCTTTTATTTTTTACATAGAAGGATGTATTACTCTCTTCCATTCATTTAACAAAGCATATGGACTTTCTATAAGGCATTCTTTTAGATTTGTAACTATCATATTTATTTAGCCATTCGATTTAAGTCACAAGCATTTATTTGGACTTAATATATGCATTCAAAATCTGATGTAGTCCATCAATGTTAATGCCAATAAATTTCATTTGTTCTACTTAACTATGAATAATCTATTTAGATTTAACAATAAGACATGTTAAAATCTAATTCTCTAGGTGTACCTAAGATCAAAAGTTTAGATAGGTGCTAGTTTTGCATGATAAAGGCATTCAAAGTTTAGTGCTTTTCTTTCACCATCCAAGTAATCTTTACATCATTTCTAAAAAGGACATGAACTAATATGATATTTTATGATATGATAATGATTTGTCACTAAGTAAAATCAAAGGATAAAAAAATCCAAAAAGGCATTTAATGTCCATGCCCTACATTGGTAAGAGTAAAGGAACTAGAAAGTATATATTTATCAGCTTGATTTGCTTGGTACATATTTATGTCGAATTGTTGTCCATTTAATTTTTGATCATTCTTCTTTATGGGCTCAATTAGTTAAAATGAAGTATCATTTTACTCGATCCTGATTTTCTTATTTAAACCTAGAACTTGTTCCTTCATATCGGCAAAGATTTGTCTTGTTGGGTTTAAGATTCAATTTCAATTTAAATGGTTAGTAGCTTTAAGTACTAGTATTAATGATTATAATGACCCTTGGATAAGTAATATTCCATTGTGAGTCTGGCCTACTTATCTTAATATTGATGTTGTCTCTATGGACATACAGGTTAATAATTTTATCATGATATGGCTTACTTGGGATGTTCAGAGACTCGCACGATGCTTTTCTTCTGATCTTATTGCTAATATTTGTTCTATTCTTATATCGCAAGGATTATGGAAGAAGCTTATATAGGCAATAAGTAATCAACTGCAAGTTTGTTTATCAGACATAAGATATTTATCTCTCACTAATTCGATCTATTCACCAAATATCGGAGAATTATTTTATGAATTTAGAAGCTTAAATTAAGTTCCTCTTCTGGTTAAAATATTTTGGTGGAGAGTGTTGTGGGCTCGATTACCAACAAAAAGCCCACTTGGCTCACTATGCTATTTTACCATTTGCTGATCAATATTGTGATCTTTGTACATAATGAGTTGAAAATTGTGCTTACCCTATTGTTCATTGTAAGTTTGCTCAGAATTGCTGGCAACAATTGGGCAGTATATACTGCTTGTATTTTGATCCACTTTCTTTACTAGCCTTAATCAAGTATTTATCATCAGCTTCAATAGAGAATGGGCAAAAAGCACTCTTGGCATATGTAGCCTAATTGTTATGGCATGTTAAGAATGATCATATCTTTAATCGAGCATAGCATACTCCTTTTGTCCTTTGTAGGGCCTTTGTGTTTATCACAAGTTATGGGTTTATTGTAGGGTTGAGCAATAACCGGAACCCGAAGAAACCCATCCAATCCGACCCAATAAACATCGGTTTAAGACATAAATCAGATGGAATCGGGTTGGGATTTGTAAAAATCAGTTATTTATAGTCGAGTTTGATTTCTACACTTTTAAACCGTATGAAACCAAAGCCAACCGATGCAGTATTTAATAAATTCACTTTCATTTTGGGGCAGCATACTTTAGACTTCAATACTTCATTCTGAAAAAATACCGCGTCATCCATTTGGATTCATGAAAATATTAATGCTGAATTGTTAATGGAAGCACATCAATTTGAGATAATTTTAAAGTGAAAGCTTTCCAATGTAATTACTTTTAAATGAGTAAATTTTTTCTATTTATTTGTATATATTCAAAATAAGTCCAAATTTATAACTTATAAGATTTAGATTTTTTTTAACATTAAATGAACAAAAAAAGAAGCAAATAAGCTTAAGTGGGCCAACATTGGGTCAACATTAAAATCCAAATTGATACAACCCATCTGAATCCACTACAAGCCGTTCACTTCGGTTTCAAACGGTTTATACACGATAAACTGTCAGCAACGGATTGAATTTCTTCAATCCGATTGGATTCGGTCGAATGAAATTTTCTCTCAATCTGATCGAATCCGACCCATACTCAGTCCTAGTTTATCGATTTGTAGCCTCCTTATACTCTATTATGGTACTGGGGTAGCTCACCATGGTGTACACACTGTGGTTGTAAAAATCTCAACTTGTGTCCTAGCTATCTCCTCCCATTGGAGTTTTAAAACAATTTTGACGCTTATGTGCTGTCTAATAAAGCTACTGTTGCATGCATTATTAAGAATCACCAGAGAGTTATGCCACATGTAGGTGGTAAGCTGTTGCAATCTACGATTATGCCTTTTGCAGAGTTGCATGTAGCCCGAATTGGAGTTCGGATTGCAATACAAGAGCTTCACACTACTCATCTTTGATTAAAGAGCTATTCTCATATGATAATATCTTGGATTTCTAATTTATCTGCTCACAAATATTGCCACTTACCATTCTTGCAAGATCTATGGGCTTGGAAGGTAGCAGCTCATTTTTTCATGTAATGTATATATTTAGAGAGGCTAACTAAGTTGAAGAGTATATGGCTTCTCAAATGATGTTAGGAGATTTTTCTTGGACTGATGAGATTATTTTGGACTCTCACCATACCTTTATTCTTTGAGCTGATGGTTATGGATTCATTAGATGATACCACTGTGATATATTGTCTTACTTGGAATCTCAGACTTTCTATTGATTCTCTTGTTGATTGCTGCAGGAATATTGATTATGAATGTTTGGCAACTATATGGAAAAAGGACATTGGCAAATTACTAATGGAAAGTATAATGATATATATCAAAGGAATGTGGAGTTTGATAAGAATAGGAATGGTTTTCTGGATATAAGAAAAAGCGTTGATAAGGAAACAGGAAGGAGAAACTAAAACTAAGAAGAAATTGAAAACAAAAGTGAGAGGATACACTAGGGACGCTTGGTTCTTTGTTATTTCTTTATCATTTGCAAGTTTCCTGTACCTGACTGTGATGATTTCTTCATTATATATATGGTTTTGATGATTTTTTTATGCCTGATCTTTGAATACTTGGAGAAGTTCTATATCTATTGGGCTACTAGCCTGTTATTTGGTACTCTGCTTTACTATTGGATCTATCTCTATATTGACATCTTCTATGGATCTACAGCTTCAATTCTTCTCAAGCTCTATATATTTAGATTTGACGTCTCAAGATTCGGTCCACACTGAGCCCACAGCGAGGTCCGCGATGACGAACGGAGTCCAACGAGCCTAAGATCATTTCAAACAGAGATCGGATGAAGAAGATACGCTTGATAGAAGATAGTATGAAAATCGAATAGGCGGAGGCTGGCGGCGAGCAGGCAGATGCCGCGGCGGTGTGACCACACGCGGCGGTGCACGGCCCAGCACACAGACGTGCAGGCAAGCACGATGCCCAGCCTAGGCCCAGGCGCGGCCCGCACGATTTCCCACACGGTCTACGCGTGATGCATGGACCGATAGTCCATGGGGACCCACATGGACCGAATGGGCATTTTCCTTGGTTTCGCACGGTCCCGATGGATCGACGGGCATTTTCTCTTAGTTCTCACGGTCTACAGGGATTTCGATAGATCGGAGACTCTAATTTTATGCGATCGGATGGCTTGGAGCGTTGTTGGTCTTGATCTGATGGTTCAGGAGCTATTTGGGTGCTGTGAGGAGTCCAACATCAGTTTTGACTTCTATTTCCGCACGGATTCAGGGCTTTAAAGGCCCTATTGACAGATTAGAGAGAATAGAGCGACGTGTGTGCAGCTTTGGTTGTTCGGCAGAGGACTGCAGCAACAGACTGAGAGGCGTCGATAAAGAGCAGGAGCAGGGTGTTTCTGACAGACTGTTAGGTTGCGGACAGCGGTCGCTTCAGAGGTTCAAAGGGGTCTTCCTAGAGAGAGCTTTTGTGAGGGATAGTTTCTTATGAGAGAGAGATTGGGTATATGAGGGTTGAGAGTGTAATCTTCTCTTATAATTTTTCTCTTTTCTCATAGTGAAGCTTGCATGCCCTGTGGAGGCGAGCCTTTTTTTGGCTGATCCATATATTTGATTATTTTTATTTTATTTTTTCTTTCTTCCTGCTGCGATGCGTGCTATCGAAAAGGTCCTATTGAGATGGTGTTCTGGCTAGACATTCCAAACAAGTGGTATCAGAGTGAGGTGATACCAGAACGCAGATTGTGACGGTGGTGAACAAGACTGAAGATGGAGAAGATAGGATCAATCAAGATGGATATTAATAGGTTTGATGGAAAAAGCAATTTCTCTTTGTGGTAGGCAAGGGTGAAAGACATGCTCATCCAGCAAGGGTTAATCGATGCTCTCTTGTGCAAGGAGAAGCCGACTATCATGGAGGTGCAGGATGAGTGGCGGCTCCAGATGTAACCAGTGAGTACGATCTGTTTGTACCTAGCGGATGAGGTGGTGATCCATATGCTTGGTGAGATTTTTTCGATGATGCTGTGGTCGAAGCTCGAGGAGTTGTACATGGTGAAGTCTCTCACCAACACTCTCTTCTTCTGGAGGCAGTTCTACCAACGGATGACTGAGGAACAGAGCATGCAGGAGCATCTCAGCTACTTCTAGAAGATCCTCACTGACCTCCTCAGTATTGGTGAAAAAGTTGAGGAGAAGACTAGAGCACTGGTCTTGCTAGCATTGCTTTCCTCTTCATATGAGTCCTTAGTGACTGCTCTTCTAGTGGGGAAGAGCACCATCAAGATGGACGAAGTCACTGCGGCGATTCTTCAGAATGAGGTTCTCAGGAGGGAGAACTCAGCTTCGACCTCAAGTGACAGCTCAACTTTGGTAGTTTCTGGAGGAGCAGGAGGCGATAGACGGAGCAATAGGAGATCGCGACGAGGGTGGTCTAAGTCCAGGACGAGGGACTTGAGCAAGATTAGATGTTATCGGTGTGACGAGTTGAGGCATCTAGCTAGAATTATTCTCAACTCAGAGATCAGATGAGGGCTGCTGCTGCAACGGCCAGTAGTGAGTCAGAGGGTGATATTTTGAAGATATCTGATGAGATATCTACTTCTTTCCAGTAGTGGATTTTAGATTTTACATGCACCTATCGTGTATATTACAGAGAAGAGCAGTTTGACCTCTAGAGAGCAGTGAGGGTACTAGTTATCTGTCAGATGGATCGAACTATGCGTTCAAAGACATCGGGACGGTCAATTGGAGGACACATGATGGTGCAGTGAGGAGATTGAAGGAGATCCGATACATATCCGATTTCAAGCAGAATCTTATCTCACTGAGCAAACTGGATTCGAGAGGCTACAGGATGGTAGCTGGTTGAGGAATCCTGAAGATGTTGCACAGTGATAAGATTATTCTAGAGGGAAAGAAGAGGACAAGAGGACATTACTATCTGACGGGAAGCCCAATACGAGATGGAGCTTCATGAGCCAAGAGGAGTTCAGAACGAGGTGGAGCTCCAGGTGGAGGTGGATCGGGCACGAGATGCGAGACTCGGGATGAGAGGTGATATCACTGAGTGAGATTTCTATTACCGCAGGATGATACCCCAAGTAGGTCTCAGGTCAGGAGGAGCACAGCATATGATGGAGATGGAATTGAGCAGCCTGGCTCGACTCCCATATCTGTCCATCCATGATCAGTAAGCGATTGCCTCAGGGCATGGAGGCGAGGAGATCCAGAAGCTCTCAAAGTTAGGAGGAGATCGAATATCGAGTCGAGGTAGAGCTTGTTTAGATTTGATGTCTCAGGATTCAATCCATATTGAGCCCACAATGAGGTCCGCGATGACGAACCGAGTCCAACGAGCCCAAGATCAACCCAAACAGAGATCGGATAAAGAAGATACGCTCGATAGAAGATGGCACGAAATTGAAGCAGCGAAGGCCGTGCGCTGCGGAGGCCGCAGCGGCCCGCGGCCCGACTATGAGCACATGGCCCAGCGTGCAGACGTGCGGGCGTGCGCGGTGTGCGGCCCAGGCCCAGGAGGACGCGCGTGTGGGCGCGGCCCAGGCCCAGGCGGATGCGAGCGGGTGTGGCCCATGCGATTTTCCCACACAGTCCACGCGCGGTGCATGGATTGACGGTCCATGGGGACCCACATGGAACGAGCGGATGTTCCCCTTGATTCCACACGGTTCATGGTGGACCGACGGACGTTTTCTCTTGGTTTATCACGGTTTACAGGGGTTTCGATGGATCGAAGACTCCAATTTTACGCGATCGGATGGCTTGGAGCATTGCCGGTCTTGATCTGATGGTTCAGGAGCTACTTGGATGCTGTGAGGAGTCTGACATCAGTTTTGACTCCTATTTTTGCACGGATTCAGAGCTTTAAAAGCTCCTATTGACAGAACAGAGAGAATAGAGCGACGTGTGTGCGGCTTTGGTTGTTCGGCAAATGACCGCAGTAGCAGATCAAGAGACACTGACAGAGAACAGGAGCAGAGTGCTTCAGGCAAACTGTCAAGCTGCAAATAGTGGTTGTTTCAGAGGTTCAGGGAGTCTTCCTAGAGAGAGAGCTTTTATGAGGAAGAGCTTCTTGTGAGGGAGAGATTGGGTGTATGAAGATTGAGGATGTGATCTCCTCTTATAATTTTTCTCTTTTCTCATAGTGAAGCTTGCATACCCTGTGAAGGCGAGTCTTTTTTCGGCTGATCCATATATTTAATTATTTTTATTTTATTTTTCTTTCTTTCTGCCGCGATATGTGGTATCGAAAAGATTCTGTAGAGGTGGTGTCCTGTCCGGACATCCCAACATTATAGACCATATACTCAATATAATTCTTAAATTATACGACGACTTCATGGTGGAAAAATAATACTCTGGGCTAGTTAGATGAAACAAAATTGATAGTAGAATAATACTATTTGAAAGAAAGGAATTTGTGCATGAAAAAATGAAAAAAAATATATACAAAAGTAAAAAAAAATAAAAGAGATCATAGGTCCAAGAAAGTATTTTGCTTACTCTCTTCTTTCATTGTTGAATTTTTACTTGTATTTATGTTATCATCCAGAGGACAATATTATGATGAAGCTTGCTCTTTATCGGCGCTGTTGGAACATTGGTGCACAGCTTCAGCTCATTCATATTCTACAATTACGAGAGAACTTTCTGTCAAGATTATTTTGGTTCTTGGGGTTTTCTATGACTACTTTTTTATCTCAAGTTTATATATTTCTAGGTTTCTAACAAGCGTGGCAGGTCATATTATACTCACTCCACATTCATAGATGTATCAATTGTTTCTTATATGCTACTGATAGGTTAGGGGTTCCTGTTACAATGGAGAGTATTGGCAGATCGGGTTTTGCTGCTGCAACTTTATCATCTAGTTGGATTAATGACCTTCTTTAGTATTGGTGTTTTGGACTCTTTCTTCAGCTTCTATATGTTTCTACGACTGTTGGATGTTATAGACAATTGCTCCCATATCTCAAGGGTTTACCATCAGAGTTGTGCACCTATTCCAAATAGTTTATAGGATATTTATTCACATTTTTGGATGGTAAAGAACTAGTTTGCACTTGTCTTTTGGGTATAATTTTATGTTGTTTTGTTTTCTTCCATATATACATTCTACACGTTGTACTTTTCATTCTCAAAGGTTTATGATTTTTGTGTATTGGTCTATCTACTTCCTGCTTCTTTGTTTCACTTGAGGGTTTTTTTTGCAAGACATAGGCATTGTATCACTCATTTGATTTAACATTGGTTTTCACTTTACCAAAAAATGGACATATTTATCATTTGGTTGGAAGATTAAACGTAAAGAAGGAAAATTTTTATTTGGTTAATAAATTATTATCAGAGAAAAGAACATCCATACATTTATCACAAAAAAAGGAAAAAAAAAAAAAAAACTGCACCAGTGTCCAACTATAGTCTACATTGATAAATCCCTTTCAATAATCTTTTTTTGACTTGTTCATATACCATTGCTTTATTCGCAAGCCATTCCATGGATGGCCAACAACTACCTAACCCTTCCATTTTCAAAATCAAACTACCTAACACTTGAATGAGATTTTATATTCGTACAAGGTTTCTTTAGTTTTATGATCCATCACAAATTTGGACCATTTGCATGTGTGCATCCTCATGCCAACCACAAAATTCATCAAATTAATACCATTTAATAAATCTTCTCTTAGTTGCAAAAGGTCCACAAAATTAACAAGAATTTAATTGTACAAAAATTTACCACATGTAATATTCAAGCAACCCATAACACACAGAGGACCCATGTTTTGGACCCACTCCCCTCCTGTACATGATATCCTAATGTCTCCATTCCGCTACCATAATTATTACATTTTCTCCACATACAAGTGCAATACCCATCCGACAACCAATTCACGTCAAGTCTTTTCTAGACAACCAAGTCTTCATCAATTACCATAGCCAGGGGTAATTGGTGCCCAACCATTCCAGCCCCCATAGTTATCATACATTGAAACATTCTATTGTGAACCTTTGGCTCCTCTCGAAGGAACAAGTCACATGGATCCTTCCTTACACGTGTCTCGTCACATGAGCAACATATCCTATTGGGCTCTCATTTGGTGCCGGTTTTTTGTTACAAACACCAAAAAACAAAAAAAAAAAGGACTAGATAATAAGCTGGCAGTGGTCCCAGCTACAAACCAAAGACCCAAAGTTGTAGCGGACTCTTATCCCACCCTCTTTCTTGCCGCTATAAACCGTAGCGGAATTGGGGGTGGGGGTGGGGAGGAGAGCGTGGGTGGCGGCCCCGCTCCATTTGTCCCGTCCCCACGACAAAGACGTGTGCCGTTGCCAATCTGGACTCCAGGTAAAAAATGTATCGGACCTCCAAATACGTACTTCAAAACCATGATTTACTCCGCCCATCCACTCTTTTATTGACCCAAAGTTTTAATCATAGAGGCAGCATTTGGTTGGGAATAAAGCAGGCATCGGCCCAACTCTATAAGGAAAAAAGCAGGTCTAAAAGACGACATCAGAACAGGCTTGAGACTTGAAAGCTTTCTGGAAATCAAGTATGATTTCTCCTATCGCCTACAAAATGGAGGGTATTCCAACTTGTCCAACCTATCTCTACCAAGTATAATTCTTCTAAGAAAAAATTGTGTTCGAGATATAAAATTATCATTTACTAGAGTTGTATGTAAAATTCTTTATTATTTTTATGAGTGAGAGATGCGCGTGGTGGGAAATAGAATAAAATAAGTTTTAAGACATGTTTGATAGAAAGAAATTGGACTTTAGAATAGAATGGAAGTAAGTAATTTCATTTCAATTATTTGATTGGGGAAATTTTATTGAAATCTACAATCCTCACAAAATCCAATGCTTACTTTCTTCTAATATTCAAAATATATTTTAATTATATTTTGATCACCAACCAAAATATTGATACAAGACTATTCTAATTCTCATTCTAATCAATTTTGATTTTAATTTAATTATAAATTAAATATATTTTAAAATTTTAGATCCATAAGCCCTCACGGCTTAAGACGAGAGCCATGAAGCTGGCCACAAGACTTTGCGGTTATATATTGCTAAACGAAGAAGATAAATGTCTAGTTTTATTTTTTTGGATAAAAAATCATCAAAAAAAAGTTATGAAGTATATTGTAGCCAATATACATTGGAATAACTCATGGTATAGCTATTCCAGCATGCATAACTACTACTCCTGGCATAAAACCGGAACGCTACCGTACAAAGAGATACGGGAGTCATCTTATGAGGTGGCACGTCAGCTTTTAAGTTCAAAAAAAAACGGGTGCCACACCGTATGGGAATATTCTAATTTTGAAACCAAAACAAAACGGAGCCTTTCATGGGCGGGTGGTGGTCGCTACTCCGCTGCGTTACTGCCTTCTCCTCTACGGTCACCCCCATCCCCACCCCACCGACTGTAGCAGGTAAAAAGAAAAAAAAAAAGACACCTAAAGAACCCACCTCCCAATTCAATGACAGTCCTCTCTAATTAATCCTTTTACCATTTCACCACCTACCTAATCTCCCTCCCCCCACTCTCTCTCTCTATCACGGACAACAAAAGGCTCAAGCTTTTTGAAGAAGCTTGTAAGCCTAGAGATTCCTATTTGCTCTATTTACAACGACGGGTAGAGAGAGAGAAGAGGAGAAGGGCGTCTCCTTTCCTCATCGTTATCCCGTCTCAATCTGGCCATTGCTTTCCCTTCTTTTCCCCCAAGCAGGGGCGGAACCCTAACATACTCCTATCGGCAGCGCCGAAATCCCCAAATCATTGGCATTTCGTCGCGGGAATCGCACGCTAGATCGCCGTGCGGTGGCTCGATCTGTCTCTGTCCCGTGGATGAGTGCTGGTGTTGGGGCGGTGGGGGTTTTTTGATTGTCTGGCTCCCACATTTTTTCCTTTGTCTGGTTTTAGTTTGATATCTTGCTGGCATCGGAAGATTTGGTGGAGATCGGGATGGTAGGGGTTCTGATCTGATGCTTCCAGTGTTGTTTGCTTGGATTGGGGGGAGATGTCGTCTGCTCCGGCCTCGGCGCCGCCGTTCGAGCGCCGTCGAGCCGTAGCATCCAACACTGTATGCTCTCTCCCTGTTTATGTTCTCTATATGTTTCTTCCCCGTTTATCTGTTTTGTGGTGAATGGTTTTAAAAAATGTGATCTGTGGGATGTTTGCTTAATGGTTACCAATTAAGGAAGAAGAAATTGCTGGGGCACTCCATGCATTCTGCCTTTTGGTTAATCAGTTTTTGTTTCTAGGTGACACAAAATCTTGATAAGTTTTTCTTGCTTTTCCAAGAAAAGGGGGAACTTTTCTTGCTTGTTTTATTATGGGAGAGCATGGAGTTGGTAATGTGGTTATTAAACTGACCGTCTGTAGATTATTGTCCGAGTAATGTCTGATGCTTCTTTGATAAGATTGAATAGGACGCAAGTGCGAAGCTGCAGATGGACCAATGCTGTTTTGTCTGCATCTGTGCAATTGTGATGTACCGTGAAGTAAGGACTCCACTAAATTGTCTTGCTTCGTTTGAAAAAAAAAAAAAAAACCAGGAAATCTTGATTTATCCAATTTTAATTACTTGCCTTCTCTACTTCAGAGTATTCGAAACCTACTTAAGAAGCAACAAGGGATACATTAATTTGAAAGAAGAGAGTAGTTAGGTTGATTCACTTCATCAGCAAGACAATGCATAGATACTTTGAAGTACAAATAGGTAAATACTATGTAGATAGAGGCAAACTAGAGAGGATCACCAGAAAGGGTTTAAATACTTGTATTGTGCTCTTTACCAGTACTGGCAAGTACATGTAACAAAATATTACTAGGTAGTATATACCTACTATTGTGTAAACCAAATCTGAATATGTGAGCAGGAGAAGATTTAAGAAAGGCACAAATTAGATTAAGGTAATGAAAGGTTTTAAAATTTTGAAATTTAAAACCCAAATAGGAGTAGGCATGGGACAGGATTTGGTTGAGAGAATAGGGAAGCAGAGGTCTAGAAAGTATTAAGGACAAGTAAGTGTGAAGGAACTGGGGTGGAAAAGAGATTCCACAAAGATTTTGAAGTGGATGCGACACCCTAAGCAGAGTTTGCTAGTAGATATTGGAGAAACAATTATAGGAAAAATGTAAATCTTTGTGGTGTATTTTAGACCAGAACTAGATCATGCATTCAATTAATTCATATATTTAGTAAAAAGTTGGAAACTTAAAAAAGGTTGAGATGATAGAATAACAAATTAGGAAGAAGTAATGGAGGAACTAGAGATCCATGGAGATGTTTTTTAGACTGCAAGGAGAGCAATGGGTTAGAAATTGCTAACCATCGCATGCAAAGTTGATAAGGGTGTATTTTCATACCATGTACCATACTAGTAAGATGCAATATAGTTCAAGGGTGTTTTTTGTTCAACAATGAACTTGCCAAAATCATGACTTGGTATTATACTGGTTTACATGCAATAGTCATGCTAACCATCAATTGACTGGAAAAGCTTAAGCCAATAGGGAAGGGTTAATAATATATATTCGGCTTAACACTCCTCACTTACATCCCAGACTACGCACTTGGAGAGATAATTAAATCAAGATAGACTAGAGCCAAAAAAAAGGGTAACTAGGGATAACTAAATAGGTTATCTAGTATGGAGGTGATTCGAATTTATGACCTCCAAATTTGAGATTTGGTACTATGTAACCGACGAATTGATCCCAAAAACTCAAGCTATTAGGTAAAGGGCCAACAATATGTTCAGGCTTAACAAGTTATTCTTGCTAGTGTACATGTAGACATGTACGAGTTATCCCATAGCTGATACCAGTTTGATATTTGATTTCATGATCACTAATCATTTAAAAGAATTGCTTAATCAAAGCACAATCTAATACAAATTCCATGCAGACATTAAGTTGCAAGTGATGCTACTGCTAACTCCTGAATTTGGTGCTGAGATTCAATTGAAGGAGGAGGTCATGTTAGAAGATATTGCAGCCTTGCACTTGTGGATTTTTTCTTTCAATGTTTCTCCTAATGCCTGCCAAATCATGAAAAATCTCATAATAGTACAAATGTTCGTCAACTATGAGGATCGCGTGATGTTCTAGATATAAAATTGAAGTGATGAAATTAAATTGAATACGTTTAGAGTATGATATGACTTTATGGATGTGGATTTTAGGAGTAAAAGATATCAGATTGATCAATGTAAAAACATAACTGCAAGATGAGAAATAGACTAAAAGGTAGATGACAAAATTAAAGCTAGACGAATCTAACAAAGGAAAAAGAAATCAACCAGAAATTGTTAGATAAAAAAGTTAAAAATGTATGGAACATAGAGAGGGGTCGAAAGAGTTTTGCAATGTTCACCCATAATCTTT
>KE504696.1:1158283-1169744 GCA_000441515.1 Elaeis oleifera
ATATATATATATATATTTCCAGAGGGTTCATTGTAAGAAAAATTAGTGTTACAAATCCTGCAACTTTCTATAAATTGCCTATCTATTTGCTTCACACTGCTTGTCAATTACTTCCTTCCTTATATGCTGAAGTAGACCTGCAGTCATATGTTATTAAAGGAATTCTATATTTTGGATAATTTTGTATTCTGACTATCAAAACTAAACTAATCAGCATTGCAAATTATCTCTGACAGGAACGAAAGTTGAAGGAATCTTGAGACAGTCAGCTGATGTGGAAGAAGTTGATCGAAGAGTTCAAGAATATGAGCAAGGTTATATGATTCTTCTATATTCCTAGTTTATGATGGCCTGCTGAGATTTTTATATGGTCTCAGTGCTCAATTAATTAGTATTATTGCAGCATTTACCAACAATTGATTACTCACTGCATTTACATGATCGCAACTGCCGTCCAAACATCTAGTCTTGCCTTAATTTCAGATCTGAGTGTTATTTTGATTTTCATTAGGGAGGAGTGAGTTTGCAGCAGATGAGGATGCCCATGTTGTCGGTGACTGTGTAAAGGTACTTTTATGCTGATGAGTGGCCTTTCCTGATATGTCATATGCTCATCTGTAGAAAGACTGATTGTCAAGAAACTGTGTTGTAGCATGTTCTTCGGGAGCTACCATCATCTCCGGTTCCTGCATCCTGTTGTACTGCATTGCTGGAAGCTCATAGTAAGTAACCTGGCATATTTTTGAATAAATCTAGTGTTCATGTTGCCAGTCTTTGAGTGAGTTGTCTATGCTGACTTCATACTGTTTATCTAGTGGAACATTTTGATTTTTGAACACGTTGTGTGGATTGTTGGGAAGAAATCAAGAACTAATATCTTGTAACTTCGATCCTCAGCATCGAGGAGCTGTTCTGGTCATTTACTGCGGCTAACTGTTATTTATTACTCTTGTCATCCTTATGATCACACTTGTTTTGTTACTTTTGGAAAAAAAAATCCTGAACATTTATTTCCAGATTGGAGTGCACATTGCTTAAAAGGGCCTTTCATTATTTCTGGTCCTGGCTAATATTTATTTCATCCTCATTTATATACAGTCTGGTTGTATTTGTACCGGAAGTATTTAGAAATGCTGATTATTCTGTTTCCCTAATTTTCGTATATGTCCTTTTTGGTTTGTTTGAAGTTGGAACTCATTATTTGCTACCTCGATGTTATGTTTGATAAGGACTTGAAGGCAAGGAAACTCGCATTAATGCTATGCATTCTGCAATATCTGAGACGTTTCCAGAACCAAATCGACGGTTGCTGCAGAGGTTATTTCTTTTATTTCTATAATTTTCTAATAGTTATATTCTGACTTTTTTTTTACTGTTCTCTAGTAATGTTGACTCTAGTTTTTGCTGCTGTCTATTATATTTTGATTTGTCTTACTGCTCTGCCATATTAGTTGTATTTGTTTTTGATAATAAATGTTACTCCTGTCGTATTTGGAGACATTATACACATAATGTAGTTGTGGACCTCTAAATTTGTAGGTTTTCCTCCACCACTCAGATGTGATTGTTAGATATTGGAAGATAAGTATTTACCAGACAGCTGGCTACAGAGATGTTTGGGACTTTAGAATTCCCATAATTTCTGAGGCCTGAAGCCAGAGGATGGGTTTAGAATTGAGGGACATGTGACATATTATGAACTAAAATGTAGTTTGGACCTTAGCCTTTATATATTCTAAATGGCACATGGGATGCAACTTCGTACTTGAGCTTCTCCAGAGGCAAGAATTTCGAAGACAAGTTTGTGGTTAGTTTGCAATTGACAATAACTCTGATCATATCTGCTTATCGATGAGTGCAAAGTTAAAAGTCCAGAGAGATATATGTGGGTTAAACTTAGATATATTGTAAAATCATTGCAAATCAAATATATCTTATCATGCTGTATATGGGCATGGAATTACGTCAATGGAGAAAAAGACAACGAAGAAATGCATGACATAGATTTTATATATCATATCAAGAAGCATGGCATATTTGATTTTCTTTTTTTCCTGTTGCTTTCTCTTCTTGTCTGCACCTTCTTCTTTAGAAACATCTTCTTTGATGGTTTCTTGCAACTTGGGTAGTTAGAGTGAGAATTCTCTAGCAGTTGCATCCGCTTTACTTAATTTGATTGCTTTGTCCGTTGTCACGACCTTGCATGCTCCATACAGTTACCCTTCCTTTGTCTACTTCAAGTAACTCTCATTTGATGCTACATTATGAGAGGAATATGTGTTAATGAAATGGGAGTAGATACATCCTCAAGTTCTTTGCTTCTCTGCTTGAATAGAGGTAATGTAACTTATACACTGAGTACGGTTCTTTTCCCTTTGAAATCACTTGAAATGCAAATAAGAAACTATAAATAAAGATTAAAAAACTTTTTAAACATTTAAATATGAATAATATGGAAGAGAAAGGAGAAAATTCTTTGTTACTACTTGCTATCTTTCTATTAGATGCCCTGGTTGCTCACCAGTTGGAGTTGGGACATTTGAACACTTGTCTTATTCCAAGTGTATAGGTGCCACTGAGGAATGAGGATACCTGATTGCTCGAAGGTTAATCCAGGGAAAAGAACAAAACCAATAAGGCGTAGAAACCTAGAAACATATCAATTCAAGAATGCAACAAGACACTATAAGCATATGCAAGCTAAACAGAAGTAATGATCGCAAAATAGCCATGGATCAAAATCACATTCTTAAGAATTTACTTACATTGGGATGGAAGCTAAGATGAGAAGATTCATAGATGCAAACTAAGATGAGCAGATTCATAAAAAGCTATTGAAGTTTTTGAACAATAATTAGGTAAAAATGACAAGTGAAACACTAAACAATTGGATTGCAATATGCTCAAATAATTTCGAGCAGTTTATACTTCTGTATTCAGATTAGTTCAGTGAGTAAGATTGTCAGATGTGGGAATGGGTTCTCATTCTTTAATTCAACGCATTGGGTGCATTTCCTTTAGGGTAAACTGAAAGGTCCTGGTAACATAAGAAAGGCATAACTTCAGTAAATTGATGACTCTACGTGGGTCTTTTTCACAAATATAAGTCATGAGCCATGTGATTTTTTATTTGCTGTTTTTAATTACATTTTTAGAATTATAACTGTCGAAACAAAGACACTGTTAATGTAGATAGCATATTGTCTTATAAATTCCCCAGAAAACCTAAGTTTAATATTAAATGTCTTAGCAAATGATTTCTATCAAGATAATTCCTCACCCAAACTCTGGGATTAACTGAAGCGATACAAGAGTTTATCATTTCACAAAGTTTTTGTTAACACCTACATTCTGAATCCTCAACCAAACTCTGGGATTAACTGAAGGGATACAACTTTTTATCATTTCACAAAGTTTTTCTGACACCTACATTCTGACCCCAGTTTTGAGGAAATAAAGGCCACTTTTAATTTCATTGTGATTGTTGTGATGTCTACTCAACTTGCTGGTACTTGTCTAAGACGGATTCTTTGAGCTGGAGGCTGGTGTCTAAGTGACATCATTGTTGGGCTTCCTTAGGAAATCCCAGGAGCCTGGTGATGCGATAGAGCAGGACCTCTTGAGTTCCAGTTATAAAAGTGAGGCTGAGGGAGCCCTAGGTGAAGAAGGGTAACTAGTTGCGAACCTCTTTAATTTCTTTCCAGGTCATTATGCAATTACTATATCTGTGGAGATGAGTCTTTTGCTGATTGACTTGTGAAGGCCCATTGTAGAAACTGAAATATTGCATCTCCATCCCTTTGTTCTCTTGATTCCTTTGTATACCTCTAATAAAATAATAACCTTGTATTATCCAATCCATATGTAGCACGCACATGCAATATTAAAGTTTTGGATTTGATTGGATACAATTATGTCAAACCCTTTTAAAAGGATAATATATAATCATAATACTCTACTTTCTGTAAATATGTGAAAATAATGACAAACTACATAGATCAAAGATCTTCAGTCTGATTATGAGTCACCCTGGTAATGGACACATACAGGTGGATTCCTTATTTGATGACTAATTCCCACCCAGGGCTTAATCACAATCACTTGGTGAGATCCATAAAATGTGCAATTAATGTGCTCTGTTTTGGCCTCAAAGAAGTTATTTCAATACCTTAGTGAGTGATAGTGTTCTCAGGTCTAAGAACTTGCATCATCAAATTTGTGATGGTGAATGATCTCAAGCCTGATATTATGATCTTAAGAGACTGACATCTCGATTTAAATTCTACCCTGCATCTTATTACTAGTTACCATTGCCCAATGATCAGCATGAATGGCCATTCTTGTAAACCTGGGCACTTGCATTTATGTGGCCATCAGGGCTGCTGTACGTGAATCATCCTTGATTGTGAGTGCTATTTCAAGCATTAAAGGAACCAACCCTCATGCACTGGTCCAACCACTAACCAGTTTAGCTTTCTGAATCAGACAAACTGTGAACAAATATAGCTGGCGTGAAGCCTGACTGATGAAGATACCATCTTCTATGAATGCAAAACATAGGAACCTCAGTCATTCAATGAGTCTCTGCCATCAACCAAACATAAAATGTATCTGCTTTTTATATTCCTGAATTAAGTTTCCATCATTCATTTGTTGAATTATTCTGTCATTTTATATAAATTGTGGTTCTTGTCCAATTGTTAATATGGGTTCCAGGATTTTAAAAATGATGCACACAATCGCTTCTCATACTGCGGAGAATCGGATGACTCCATCTGCTGTAGCTGCTTGCATGGCACCACTGTTGTTGCGCCCACTTTTGGCTGGCGAATGTGAGATGGATGATGACTTTGATATGAATGGTGATGATTCTGCTCAGCTTCTGGCTGCAGCAAATGCTGCTAACAATGCTCAGGCCATCATCACAACTCTCTTAGAGGAGTACGAGAATATATTTGATGTAAGATTCTTGTCAACTCACAAATTAATCTTTCCTTTAGATAGTACGGAGTTTAAAGTTTTTTAAATGTTGATAGGACAAGTGGTTGGTTGGTTTCTTCTTTAATTGAACTATGAAAGTGATGTAGAGGGCCCTGATATTTTTCAGAAAGCATTGTTGATCCTGTGTTTGGTTTATGCGGTGGCTCTAATTGAGCCCGATATGGTTCAAAATTTCCCAGTCTGTTTGTTGCATTTGGTTGGGAACTGAAGAAGCAGCTTAGGCTCAGTTTTAGAAAGAAAAAAGAGTTTATTTGTTCGATTTTCTTTCTGCAATATTATTTCACTTTGGAAAAAAATTAACTGTGACAATGAGACTTTGCTCAGGCCAAATGTGGTTTATGAACTTAATATTTATGGTGATTGAATTTAATTGATGACTGGTAGGGATCTTAATTGGTGCATACAATGTTCATCAGGAGCTTTTTGATAACCAAGGCTGTTGAACAAGTGAATATTAAAACCATGAATTAGTGCAAATCATGCACCGAGTACCAATTCCTCTCACATCCTTTTGGAGATACATATGATGATAGGAACTTATGGGCATGTGAAAGGACTGAATACCTCTGTCATATGTATCGCTTCATATTGCTACATATCAGTCAAACATATGCCAAGTATTTGTCATATTACAGAAGGCAAATCATCGTGGTACAGGATTGTGCCCTTATGCCCCACAGATGCATGTTTATTGGGATGGCTCAAAATTCTTTGCAATTTCTTTTGGATTTGAAAGCCTGATTTATAGATGAATTGTAATAACATAGAATCATGTTTTTGCATCAGATTAAAGGTTAGAAATCAAGGTATTCCATTTTTTCTTATCTTTGGTGTTTTTGGTAATCACTAAATTTGCTGTGGATTTGAACAAAAGCCATGAAAACTTTGGTGGCAGAAAAGGGGCAAAAAAAAAACCTATGCATTCTTCACCAGGTGCATGGAGTTATTATTATTATTATTTTTCAATTACATATGTGCCCATTACAGCTATGTGATTGTTGTTTATATGATATTATTTCTTGAAACTAAAACCAACAAAGATATTTTGGATGATTTTTGCTGTTAAATTTTAAAGATTTTTTCAAAAGTTATGTTTATTTGTGCAAAACATGTCTTTGTATTTGTATAGAAGTTACTTTAAATTTGTTTAAAACTCGAAAGGGTACTTATATTTTATTGTGCCAACTGCAATTGTGACCAGCAAGTGTATGTAGCAACCACTATAGTTTACCATCTGGGCTTTTAGCCAGAATAGGCATCAGACCTGATATTTAGTCCTAAGCTTGATGAGGAAAGATCTTGAGGTTGTGTGGTGCTTGTATAATTTTGATGACGATGACTTCGCTGCCAAGCATCTTTTTTGGGGCACGTTGCATCGTTAGAAAGAGGATGGCATTATATGAAAATGGTAGGATGGAGTTATATCTATATTGCATTTCTGATTAATGCCAACATCTATCTATATATTTTCTTCCTTTTATCCTCACCTCCTATATATAATAAAATCTCTTGAGTGAAGTGGGCAAATATATATGTTTTAGTTTCCTGCTTTGTTGTTTTTATTACTTATGACTCATCCAAAACATTTGAATATCATGATTGCTTGTGGTTAGCAAATAATTACTAGCAAGATTCATCCCAAACCTTTTCAGTATCATGATTTCTTATGGTTAGCAACTGCTTATTTTGTTAGCAACTGTTTATTTTTTTCATCTTCATATGATTGAATGTATGTTTTTTCAGTAGATATTTGTTTCCTTGTATCTAATCCTTGTTCTTGTTCATATTTTCATGATCATCTGGGTTATTCTTGCTTTGCAGGATGATAATTTACACCAATGCTCTCCATCACAAGATTCCCAGATTGAAGACAGTGGCAGTGAGGAGTCAACAGATGATGGTAATGCTGATGTAAAAGATAATGGATATCACGATGCAGAAAATGATGTAGATCCAGAAGTGGATGATGATCCTGAACGTGTACTTAGCGGAAAACTGAGTGAAAGCAGTGGTTATGCTGGCAGTGACCTTTATGACTACAAGGTTTGCTTTTCATGTTGGATAATGCTTTCCACTTTATTGAGATTTTTCCATGCCACAGTCATCCATTTTAAAGGAGGATTATGTTTGTGTGGAATATGTTCTAAGCTGAGAAGATTTTAGGCTATTCTTTATCTGTCTTCTGCTTTGTAGTGGGGTTAAATTGCTGTTTGTTGCTAGTTTTCAGTTCTCATTCTCAACTTCGTATGTGCATTTATTTAATCTGTCCAAGTTCCACAAGTTTGGTTGTGTGCATTTTCCTTTTCCTTAATGCTTGTTGATGTGGTTAATGCTGTTTAAGATATATTTCTTAATCATGATGAAGATTAGTCTAATCATGATTGCTCATAGTTTAAGTTCAAACCCCCAACCCCCTGCCCCTCCACATCCCCCTCCTCCCTGCTCCCCTGGTGAAATAAACTTGGTGCTTAATCATTTCATTTGCATTTACACCCAACAATCATGACGATCTTTCTGGCGCATGCATGTGCACAGATATGTTTCAATGTTACATGGTTCAGGCTGTATGTTTATAACAGGTTAACAATATATAAGGTGGGTCAGAAAAATTTGGAAAGCACAACTGTGTAAACTAAGTATATTATTGAACATAAACTTGGGACTTGGTTATGAATAAACCGGAGAGGTGGGTTAGAAAAATTTGGAAAGCACAACTGTGTAAACTAAGTATATTATTGAACATAAACTTGGGACTTGGTTATGAATAAACCAGAGAGGTGAACAAACCTATGAGTTCATCTCTAGCCTGAAAGGTTTTGATACGTCCTCCTTTTTTGTTTTCTAGATTCAAAAATAAGTCACTTGCTTGAGTCCTATGTTCCATGATTTCTCTATTATTGCAATGATTCACCCTCATTATTGCCCTCGGTCATGTGCTGATTGCATTTCTACAGGTAATTTGCTAACCACACTCCGTAAGGGTACAGATTGACAAAACTATATGACTGGGTTATTCCTTCTAAAGTATGGCTAAAGATACAATCTTACCTTGTTAAAGCTGCTTACCAACTTCTGTTACACATATCAGAGGAACAACATCTAGATCCTCTGGATTATGTAACTTGTGGTACAAGAATCCAATAGTCATGTACTAATGGCATCAACAAGCTTAAAAATTAGAGAAATGATTATTAATCAATTTATTGTTCAGTGCTAACTTGGAAGAAGAAATGGACTATGGAAGCTTTATTTGTAGGTGATTTATTCATTAGTTAAAACAACCAATTTCCCATAAGTATTGACAAATTAGCGTACCTATTGCTTCCAAATTCCTACAGTTGAAAGGTAGTGGGGACGTTTTAGATAGGTAGCTACAATATATCTGGAGATATGACTAATGTATGCCGTCTGCTTGATGTATCATTTCTGTTGGCTGAGGTTATATTGGTCCTCCAACTTAAGTTTCTTCTTGCTCTTCTTCTCTTATTAGTTATTTGTAGCTTTAACGAAGGATTCAGGTCCCAGCAGGATGTCCCGCGGGACACCGGGATGAGGTACCATCCCATTTGTCGGGACATGGCCGTCCCGCTAGCATCCCAATGTCCTGATCGGAACGCTTTGGAACATCCTTTGTCCCATATGTCAGGACGGGGCGGGATGGCGGTGCGTCCTGTTCTATAGGAAAATTGGGACAGCTCTGTTCCACAGGATTTAAAATCTTGGCTTTAACCATGTTCACAGAGAGAGGGAGACCTTTAATTTTGTACATTACCGTATGCCATCTGCTCGATATATTGTTCTGTAGGCTGAGGTTATATTGGTCCTCCAGCTTAGTGTTTCTTCTCATATTAGCTATTTATAGCTTTAGTTGTGTTCACAGATAGAGGGAGACCTTTAAATTTGTAAATTAATTTGCTCTATGCTTTTCTTTTTCTATTTCCTGAATGGTTGTCAAGACTGATATGCAAATGACCTATTTGTCCAAGTGACTGGGCCACATCTGAAAAGTTCATGTGATAAATCAGTTTACCTAAAAGAGTGCATTCAACTACCTATTTCTAAGCTACCACTGATGACTTGTTTAATGGGTTAACAAATTTTCAAGAGATTGGCATTTTCCTTCATTATTTTAAATGACTGATGGTCATGTTGTTCATGTCTTTCTGTTCCTTGTTAAAACCTCGACCAATTTATATATGTCCAAAATGATCGAAACTTTCTCATAGAATTAGTCAATAAGGATGATTTAGTGCAGAGAATGCACGTGCTTATTCTCATTGAGGCTACTCATACATTTTGCTGTGCTATCATTTTTTAGTGAAAATAATTTGTTGAATCAAATAAATCTTTTAACCTGTTAACTATTGCCTAACTAAGCCATCATTCTGTATAAGTGGAGAATGTACTGTTCTTACAGCTATATTGCATAAATTAGTCTGTGTCTTGCAATGGCTATGACTTGCACCATTCATTAATGAACATTAAATTACATTTTCCTGGGTCCATAGCTGGTTAATGTATCTCTTCATATTTTCATGGCAACAGTGCAATTGGTTTCTGTATGAGGATGTAGGCCATCTTCTTCTGATTGTCAGACTAGTGTTATATCTCTTTTTTGACAACTATAGCTAGATAAAGCCCTTAATTGCGGTTTTTTTTTTGGGGGGGGGGGGGGTGTAATGATTCTGGTCAAACTATAACATCTGCCGAGGTCTTCAGCTGGTTTTACTTGTCTTCTCCTTTTCCCTGTTGTATTTCCCAATTTCTAGCTGCAACTTATGCTCTTCTTGATGTAACATCTTAGCAAAATAACAAAAAGTGAACATAGTTTCCATTTCAGGGTATTGCCAAACTGTTTCACTAGTTACATTAATCATTAGTTACTTGAAAGAAGAGTTGATGAGGGTGCAAGCAAGTAAAACACAAAGTGATTTTAATACAGAAGCACCTAGGAAGCCTTTGTAATGTCATATATTATAGAATAAGATGAATTGACTTGTTTGCTTGCTCTGTTTTGAAGAGAAGTATAAAACAATAAATTATTTGCTTACAAGCTTTGGTTGATTTTGGAAAATAATGCTGTATTTGAAGATATAATTGAAGCATTAGGAATGAGGAAGTGGGCGCAAAATTTTGGAGTGGTTGGGGAATCCTATGTAGAAATTCCAGGCACCAAACATTTACTGTATGTGGCATTGCTTATAGTACATAAAATGCAAAGCTTATTGTGATGAACTTAGTCAATGTGAGTAATGCCTTTTACTGTGACTGATGATTGCTTAGAGTCTTGTGCTCTTTAACAATCATTCATCATCTTGGTAGTGCTTATACATAAATTGGTGCTACAATTGGAAATGCTTATTGTGATGATATTACATTAATATTAGACCACAATGCATTACTTGAGAGTTGTTTCAAGCTAGTGAGTGTGCTTTATTCTGTGATAGGATGCTTCAATATTGATTTTTGATGTGCTTGGTATGGCATTTTGTCTGTAGTCAACTTGACTCAGAGTTACTCCTTTTTGTTGAATCAAAGTATTTTTCTGGTGTGTCAGGTCTTTGCTGCTGATGCTTCAGATGCTGAGTCTCCTAGAGATAATCAGGCTTCAGCAACAAATGTAGAGTTAACTAGAGGTTCCCAATCGGAGCTTAATGAGCATGGTTCAGCAAATAAACTACCAATAACTCGATGACTGAGAAGGATACCTCTAATGTGTTACCTATCCATGAGTCTCCTCTATCAATGGGAGAGATTCTGTCATCCTTTGATCCAGGAATGTCTTTCCCAGTTCATGTAGCTGAATATTGTGTGGAGAGGCATCCGAGCAAACCAAATGGATCACACACACAAATGAAGCGAACTAATTTTTGGGGACGCAATAATGTGAGTTAAGTTGATATTCTTGATTACTTGAACGTCAAATCCTGTTATTTCTGAAAATGGAGTGCAGTGCTGCAAATCCTTAAAAGTTTTTAGACGTCTTTCATCTTTTTGTCTATTCTTTTTTTTTCCCTTTAATTGTTATTTTGGATGTTTGTTATCTTGGGTCTGTTATATGTCTAAATCTAGAGCTTGAATTACTGTCCTAGGTTTCCCTTTAATTGTGTAGAATATTGTAAAGTTCAATTTCATTATAGATACTTCCTTCCAGTAATCATGTATATTGCCAAGGAATTTTCATTTATATTTGGTGATAAAATATTTTCCGCAATGTAATTATTGCAGGCATGCTTTCTATACCTTAATGTAAAATTTATCTGATAGCTTCCTGCTGTCATACTTATTGATTTTATAGGCCAGAAAGAATCAATCAGTGGAGGCAGTTGATTCATCTGGTGAAGAAGAGTAAGTCATCTTGTGCTTGTCTTATGTATTTCTTGATTTCTAATTTTAGCAATATCTAATGCAATCCAGAAGTATCGATAATTGGATCATCTGATTGTACTATAGTAACATG
>KE504696.1:1169764-1181454 GCA_000441515.1 Elaeis oleifera
GTGGTGTCTCTCTCTCTCTCTCTCTCTCTCTCTCTCTCTCGCCTCCTGCAGCTCCTCCTGTCTCTTCCTTGGCTGGTAATGATGTTGGTGATTTCTAAAATGGGAAAGTAAATAACCAATCCTCAGCAAGATGATAATGGTGCAAAAAGAAAAATTGAACTAAATGAACTATCTTGATATTCTCTCCTGAACTTCCAGTAGGTTTTCTGAGTTGCTTTTCATTTCTTAAGATGTGCTCGACTTCTTTTGACTTCTGCTGTCCCACTGAAAACTTCCTTTTTCAAAATTGTAATGATGGAAAATGCTTTCGTTCCTTTTGGTAGCTCGCTGAGTGCAAAAGAAACTTATAAAGTCTCTTGGAAAAATCACTTTAAAAAAATGTTAGCTTTTAAATACTTCCTAAATAAGTAGTGAACGAACTGTTTTAGATTTTGTGTTATTTGAACTACAACTGAAGCATCAAATAAATACCCAACTTTTTGGGTTATTTGAGCTACAACTAAATTAGTCGAATCAAGTTTGATTTATTAGAAAGTATTAGATAGAGATAAAAGCAGTGAAGTTCTTGGTAGAAAATGATTCGCACATAAAGAAAACAATTCTACCAAAGCTATTCATTATTAGATGTGACCATCACAAACTAGTTAAGGTTTGCCACCTAACAGGCTGATTGATTCAGGTTCAGTTTCATCTGACTAACTTCTGTTTTGACAAAGTTGTCAATGCTTGTACCTGTCATGGCTTAAATACTGTGCTGTGCTGGACTGTGGCAGCAAGATATCAACATGCTATGCAGGTAGTTGCCCATGTATTATGCATGTCGATCTGAGCTGGTTGTATAAACTCATGCCGGTACATGCTACTCACGATGAACTACTGATCAATCGAGAGGCACAAGCTCAACTTTGTAGTTATAAGCTTTGGCATGTGGCCAGTTAAGGTTCTAACTGATATACAAGGATCTAACTAGGAATTTTTCCAAGCTAGACTATTTTGAATGCCTTTATGGTTCACATTGATTATTTTTCAGGAAATTTGCAAGATTGTCATATGCGTAATACCTGACTGTGTTCAACTTTTCAGAACACATTCTACATTCAAAACCACCTTTATGTTCACCTCTATGTTTCTCTAAATTATAGAAGATAAATTAATTTAAAATAACAAAGAAAGATGTGAACTATTCTATTAGGAGAAATTATGGAGGAGCTATATTACCATTCCCAAGTTCTGTGCGCCAATAATTAGTTACTGTAATAGTGGATTAGAGATCTCAGTTGCCTTATCTCCATCAAAGTGTCATGCCCCAAATCCAGGCAATAACACTGCCATGCTATCTTGGGGTGCCTCCCATGATAACATGAAGTCGATCATGGCAACCTATAATAAACTTCAACTCATACAAAATAAATAACAATGGTCCAAAGTCTGTCATCAATTAAATAAGAATTAAGTTGCCGGTACAGAGCTTCTAAACCCAAAATTCTCAACATAATTTAAAATCCATAAAATTATTAACTACAAGTCCATAATTAACTAATAAATTAAAATCCTACTACTAAAGCATTTTTGAATGATTTCTGAGCCTAGATCACTTCCTGCTCCTAGCTTATTCTTCCGAAAAAGTTAGAAAGAAGAAAGTGTGCTACACTGCTTAGTAAGTAAACCTTATACTATCTTATTGAATCAAGTATATGTTTTTACATGAATCAACGCATCAAAATGGAATATTTAAATATACAATATCATAAACAAGTCATAAATCAAATGCTTATAGAACATGTTATAAATCAATCATGCTTTTGCATAAGTATCAATCATGCAAATTTCACAAAATATGGTTCCAAATGCATAGTATAAATAAAGTCAAATCGTGCTAACTTCATCAATAAAGTCAAATTCTGTCATTTTGCCACATCATAATTCGTAATAATTCTCATAAACTAAATGCGAAGGTCACTTCATACCTATGACAAGGCTATCATCAATAACATGCCAACTACTATAACCTATTGGCAAGGGCCATATTAGTATATTACCAAGCTACTATAACCTACCGGTGAATGTCATATGCCAAGCTACTATAACTCACTGGCTAGGGCCGTATGTCAAGCTACTATAATCCATTGGTGAGGGTCGTATTGTAAGCTACTATAACCCGCTAATGAGGACCATATGCCAACTACTCTAACTCGCTGGTAGGGCATACATAGCTATTCTAGTCATATTTCTTAAGAAGAAATGGTAAGAGTTGGGATGATGTGTCTGACATGCTATTTGGGTATGATAGGGCTCATCAATAGTGATTTTCAAGGATACTTAACAAGAGTGTCGGTGATAGGTTCAACATGCTGCCTGGGTATCAGGGTGGTTCAACTTCAGGGCCCTTCATAGGGGTCAACATGGGTCTATAGGAAAGGGAGACGGGACCCTTTATTGGGACCCATGAATTAGATAGAGAAATAAGTAAAGAGAGAAAACAAGAGAGGGATGGTTCTTCTTTCTCGTTCTTTTTTCCCTTCTTTTTGTTCTTTTGGCAAAACAGGGGAATAAAGGAGGCTTTGCCTCATAGGAGGCTGGGTTTGTCGGAGACCGTTCTAGGGGCCATGGTCAATGGCTAGAGGCAGTGAACAACTAGCAGCAGTGACTAGCCGGCAAGAAAACATAGGCAAGAAGGCTGAAAAACAAGGGAACATGGGCTTTTCTTCATTTTGGCTATCGTCTGTTCACCGACCACCATGCTTTGCCATGGAGTGTCATAGGGAGACCAAAGAAGTCGACCAGGGGTCTGATGTCAAGAGGCGATGGCACCAGTGGCTAGAAAAAGAAGAAAAGTGGTGAAACATGGGTAGAACAGGGGTTTATCTATTCCTGGTTGATTTCTGTCGAATTGAGGCCGGCAATGCTGATTCAAAGCTCAAAGGAGGGGAAAGCAAAGAATAGGGAGATCAGGGCTTACCTTGGCTCCGATGAGCATCACAGCCTTGGTTTCTAGCAGGTGTAGTGATAGGATGCCTCAAGCTTGGAAGGAGAAAAGACGGAGAAAGAGAGAATGAGGGCCATTGTTCAATGGTGGAGGTTCATGAAGGAGGGGTTCCTGTTTATCGAGGAGACCTAGGGTTTTGGTGGCCTTAGATCTCTGATTTCTTCTTGGAGTTGCCTGGGCTTCAGATGGAAAACAGACTCCCATCGGGAATCTGCTGCCTCCATCATGTGCGAAGCACGCACGGGTCTAGTGGCTGGGCCAGCATCTAGGTTTGGTTGGTCAAGTGGACTGGGCCTGACTAGACTGTCAGGCCTAAACAAGAAGGGAGCTATTCTTGGGCTATCCATCTGCTTCATTCATGTCAGGCCTGTACGCGCAGCACAAAGTACTGGTCTCCCCATCATCACAGCAGAGTTTTGTTCCACTTCATTTGCTGCGTGCTATGTTATGGATGAGAAATATGGAAAGAGAAATCGAGGGATGAGAAATATGGAAAGAGGGAAAGATGTTATGGATGAGAAATATGGAAAGAGAAATCGAGTTCTGCTTTGCTGCGTGCTGTGTTATGGATGGTCTCCCCATCGTTAGAGGGAACATGTTATGGATGGGAAATATGGAAAGAGAAATCGAGTTCTGCTTTACTCGAACTGAGAAATAGATAGAGTGGAAATATTTCATATTCAATTTGGATAAGAGTCTGTAGCAATTCTGAAATCAAATAATGGCGAGACAAATTTACCTTTCTAATTTGTGATGCTTAATGTCAATATCCTTTGTCCTTAGGAGACTTCTCTAATTCTATTTCTTATAATCTTCAAGTTACTGGATTTCTTATAATCTTCAAGTTACTGGACTTACATTACTACATTATCTATATGCACATTTCTGTGCTAATGCATATTAAAGGTAGCTCTGGTTGTTTTAGCATGAATTTCTTCTAAAATAGATTCTTTTTCATGCATTGTATATTCTGGAAGTTCAGTTGTTGGTGTGTGCTCAACATGACTTTTCTACAAGAACCAGCATCAAGTTAAATTCTGCTGATGAAAACTGCTACGGTCAAAGATGTTCCATGATTTGAAATTTAGTTATGAAATTGCAGAACTGCTAAAAGAGTTGCTATTCAAAGGCCTATGAACTGTCCAATTGTAACCGTACCTATGAAGTTTTATCTTATCTATTTTGACTTGAACTTTTTTTGCTGGAAGACAGTGATATTCTTTCACTTTCTGCATCCCATATATTCTTAATAAATTATAACACATCCTCTGTCAGGCTTGCTATTCAAAGGCTTGAGATCACAAAGAATGACCTCCGGATGAGGATTGCTAAAGAGGTATGAGTATAAATTCTCTTGGGGAAGGATATAGAGTGGCTGTCCTCTTACTGACATGTGTGGGAAATACTCTCTCAGGCCAAAGGAAATGCTATTCTACAGGCAAGTCTGGAAAGAAGAAAGCAGGCTTTGCATGAGCGCCGCTTAGCTCTAGAACAAGATGTATGTTATTCTTGCATACTTCTACTGAAGCTTCTTAAGTGTCATATGTTTGTTTGGTTTAAGTTGATGGAGTAGAAAGTTCCATGACTAATCTCCAAACAGGTTATGGAGCATTAAAAAATTTCTTGTTACATATGATTGTGCAAAGTATTTGAAAAATCTGTTCTGCGTACATGATGAATATTCAGCCTTTGTAAACTTTTTCCCCATAGGTGCATCTATGATATCTTTATCTGATTGGGGTTGTAAATGTGCTGAGCTCGAGCGAGCCAGGCCTAGCTTATGCTTGGCTCACTTTGTAATGGAGATGAGCTCGAGCCAGCTTGCGTAATGTTGAGCCGAACTCGAATTTGTTGGTGAACAGCTTGTTTAAGAGAAGATGGAGAAATTGACATCTTACGAAGCTTTCACATATCAAGTACTACTGTTGAAATACACTCTTATATGTATACAATTTTATTGAATTTTAATATTTGTTAGATTAAACTTTTTCTTTTGTGAATAACTAAATAATATTATTATATCTATTCCTATTATGAGCTTAATAGAGCTGAGCTCTAGCAAACAAACCCAGCTCTTGCTGAGCCTGTTTACTATTCTAGTGAGCTGAACTTGAGCTGCGCTCAGGACCAAACACAAGCTGCTCACAAAAGCTTGCTCATTTGACAGCCCTAGACTGGATGGAGTATGAAGTTTATAGAAACATATTAATGAGAATTCTTAGTTTAGTTGATGTGTATGTTGGCTGCAGGCTTGTATTTCTTGAGATGGTCAACTATGGTACATATTTGGGATTGAGCATTTTTGTAACCTGATCCAATTTGATCTGACCTGCATGTATTGCCATCCCCACCATGAATGACTTGGTGTTATAGGAATGAAGTGCAAAAGTTATATATGCAAAGTATCTGATATGCAATCACTCCCTTTTCTCGTCTCTGGTCATTATTTGCATTTATTGAAAGGCTGTTTTATCTTAGGCAACTATATGCCTTATGTGGAAATATTAACATTCTGTTGACGATGTTTTAAGGTCTCGAGGTTGCAAGAGCAATTACAAGCTGAGCGGGACCTTAGAGCTGCTCTGGAGGTTGGCTTGAGCATGTCTTCTGGACAGTTTTGTAGCTCACGCGCCATGGATTCTAAGGTTTGCATGTTCTCTTTCCTGCTCATAATCCTTCAAATAATGTGATGGATGCCATCGAGTATGACATTATGCTTTTTAACTTCTCCGAAGACAAGGGCAGAACTTGAGGAGATTGCCCTTGCTGAGGCTGATGTTGCCAGGTTAAAACAGAAAGTTGCAGAACTCCATCTTCAACTGAATCAGCAGCATCAAAATCACTATGGATCTCTCTCTGATGCATGTGATCGCTATCAGCACCTTCCAACCCATCTTACCCAGCAGTAAGACATTTTCAAACACAAGGAATCTATTATGATTCTTACATTCAGGCATGTAAAGACTAGTTCTATATATCAAGGAAATTGTTAGTGTTGGTATATCATCACCACTTCTTATATTTAGATATCAAGGAACTTGTTTGTGTAAAAAGTTTCTTTTATATCAAAAGGTTCTTTTGTATCCTATGTTAAGATGTATATTCTGTATCTGCACATTTTCCTGAATATATAGGGCATCATAGACAGACAACACCTTTATCATACGGGAATTGTCAGGTGGTTGTTAGAACCATGGATTCAAGTGCTGGTGCTGGTGGGCATGCTGGCGAACTGTGCCTGGACATGCTGAAACAATGAAAATAAAAAGAGATTTGGCCTGGAACTCAGCACAGCTAAGCTGTATTGATCCATGCTAGTTTGACAGGGGTCAATGCCCATGCATGCCCAGTGCCAGCACCCTGTATCTCCAGATACTACACCTCTCTTCTTGTATCTCCATTTATTTATTCCATAACAACCATCGATCTCATGCATCTAAGTGCCACTGTAAATCTGCACCAGTTTGTAAAGCTGGTTCTAAACATTATATTGGGCTTGTAATTGTAATTTATTTATGGTATAATGAGTACTTGAATATGCAAATGATTTGGAAAAGCTGACAAGGAACATAGAAAGAGCAACCAGCTTGACATTATATCTGCTTATCTGATCAAGTTAAACATACAAGGCAAGAAATATCCCTTGCTGTGCTGATTTATCATGACAATCAAATCAGGTATGTCTGAGTGGAAAAAGGCCATTTGTCATTTGAGAAGGGCACTAGGTTGATGGGATTAGAATTGTAAACCTGGTGCAGATAAAGAAACCACCAAAAAGTAAAGATGCAGGTGGAGCCAATTTAAAGGCCAAGAATGCTAAGTGACACCAAATTGAGAGCATGGTTAGGAATGTGCGAAAACTCAACATCTCCATTAAAAAAAATTCAAATGTTCATGTCTTGATGAAATCATTACTAAAAGGGGCTCAAGGAACTGCAAGGAGAGCAAATTTCAGTAGGGTTAAAAATGTCATAAAATGCTTCTGATGTGGGCATAAACCAAGTGGAATTGATAAGTTTTTTTTCTTTGTATTTTTGTTAATTTTGATTTAATTTTTTGTTTTTCTTTTAAATTTTCAAGCAGAACTAGGGCTAAAACTTTCAAAATTGAAACTCTTATGTCCAATCGAACATTGGTAAATAAGAAGTATGACTTGAATGAGATGTATTTGGTTGGATGGTTGAATGACTTCTATAAAGATAAAAATTATTGTTAGGTAAATACTTGTTGGTTATGGTTAGTGCAGTCCTTACTGGGTTTTGATGTAAGGATTTTGATGCTGAAGTTTTCATTTTTAATGTTATTTATGGAGGACCAATTATTTATATCAATTTTTCTCTGGCATGCTATTGAACCAATAAAGGCCTGATTAAAATCGACAACCAGATATGTTGGTGCCTGGGTGTTTACCCAAATTCTATCCAACCTGTTTTTAACCATAGGACAAGGTCCCATCTCCAATCCAATGGCGACCTGTACTGTGTCTGGCATAACTTACCCATACCAACTCTGCCAATTAAGGGACAAGTTAAGAGGTTTCTGCAAGAGATTTTCCGGGAGAAAAGACATCTCATGGGTAGATGACCAAGGAAGGATAAACTGCTGTTGGTTCTTATCGTCTATTACCATGATGATGCTGGGAAAGAGTTGAAGACAGACAGTTGCATTAGTGGGGATGAAGGATTTCATTTATGTATGAATAAATGCATGTAATTGCAATATGAAAATATGCAACATATTGTAATTTGTTGGCTAGCCTCAAGCTGGGTCGATATTGACCTAGAATCCAACTTGTTTAAATCTCCAGGTGTTTGAAGTTTGCCCAATACACTAGTTCCAAATGTTTTTGACAATTTGACCTGATGATGTATTGCATGGCTTGGTCTGAGCTGATCTGTGACAAGCGTCTTTTAGTTTATATATATCTTAAATAAGGAATAACTTGCCAATAGGTAGGTCACATGATTGTTCCTTGCTGTGTTATATCTGCATTAAATTCTTAAACCAAGTGAACTTTTTTTCTTGGCATGTATGATAACCGTTGGTTTAGCTTTTGGTTGGTAGCTGAGCATGTGTATGTTATTATGTATGCACTAATATATTAATCAACATAAGTTGCCTGCATGGACTTGGTTATTTACTTGGTCTTATAGTGACATTCTATTGTCTGATCTTGTTGTCACATTTTTTTTTGTTTTTAAATATTCTGCAGAAAGATTGTTCAGCAAGATTTTGATATGAACCTTGCTTTCTGCAACCATGAGAGGAAACAAATAAACGAGGCATGTCTAACTAATTCCCTTTCTGTGTGATTTTATATATAGTTAAATTCTTATTTTGTTACTTGTTGACGGTGCACATTAGTTTTTATTCATTATTCCTTCTTTGCTTAATAGCTGATTTTTTAGCCTTGTTGCTATTCTAGACATTTCCTCTGAGTTCTGGTGATATCACAGTCCCTGTGGTATTATTCTGCAAAAAATCCTCTTTGTTTGTCATTTAAGCATGATCTTTGAGCCTTTCAAGCAAGTTATATTTAGTATTACTTCAACATTTTTAGATCTACATGCGAATAATTTGGTCCACGAAAAAACCATGGTTTCCAGAGATGAGTTCTCAGGCATTTGACTACTTAAAGATGCCCAACCGACAATAGTTCTCATGCATTGTCACTGAAGGCCCCCAAACAATTTATTACTTTTCATATCAATTGAGAGGTAATAAAGCATTGCTGAAATAGTTGTTTGAGGTGAACTTGAGAGCACAAAGATATTGTTTTGGTTCTTTGGTTGATTTGGTAATAGAAACAAACCAAGCAGGGTGGTTTGAAATGATTGATATCAGTGTTCGAGGAAATTTTAAAAGTTCGAAATACTTAAAAATGATAAAGAAATTGAAATTGGAAAAAGAAATTGAGATTGAATAAATAGTTGGAAAAAGAATTGAACTTGAATAAATACATGGTAGTATGTAAGAATAAATCAATGACAAGCTGTTTTGATGCATGCTTAACTCTATGCAATAGTATGTTTTATCTTCGTAGTAATAATGAATATAGGATCACTAAAAGTGGATCAGATATGGATCAGGCATTGGTACATCCATTTCCATATCCACATCCATTTTTTTTGGTGAACCAAAATATTGGCATGAATGTTAATGAGATGCTAAAATTTTAATCTGTGGTTTGAACTGATATAGATACAAATTGGAGGCATGTATGTGAATTGGATGGTTAAACTTTCTGAGTAGGATATATTCCAAGCTTACAAGCTTGACTTTTATTAGTTTTATAAAGCAAGCAGATGGTTATATGAGAACCAATAAAGAAACCATGTCTACCTAATCACTTGACTCCTTCAGTGGATCCTAATAGTTCTTCTAAGTTACAGACTGTAGGGATGAAATGTACCAGATTAAGAATTTCGCTGTACGGAAGGAATTATATTGACAATGTGTTGGGTTATCTCTTATTTTTCTTTGGAGTGTATTAGAGCTATATGTGCCTAAATAAGGTCGAAGATAGATTTAGCTATCTGGATACGAATTGGATATTTGTCTTCTAGGAGCATCTTCTTCTTTGACAGATATAAATATTAATATTAGTTGGACACAAAATTGTGTTCATATTTGGGCAGATTCAGATATAAGAACGGATCCAGATGGGTATTTTCTGATCCGTTGTCATTTCTATAATGTAGAGAAATTTAACATTGTTATCATGTTCTTAACATGTAGTCATAGCATTTTTGTGTTGTTATTCTATCTATAGTTTCTCTGGTCATATTTAAATAAACAGCAATATAATTAATATTTTCTGAGGTGATTTTAACATTTGTTGTAAAATGTGATATCCAGATCATATTCTATCTTCGGAGTAGTCCTTTTATTAAACCACCTTTTTGAGATATGACCAATTATTGAGGTACATTTGAGATGCAAGTTCACATAAACCCATAAAAGAAGGGTTATTCGGAAATTTGTATTAATGAAGATGATCTGCCGGATTTTGAGTTTATGCAATGTGACAACCACAATGTGTACCAAGTTCAGATATTCTGCATGAACAAGACAAATATTTACCCAAGTGGAGTAGGCTTCTCCATGTGTGCATACTTGTTTAACCGATTGCTGCCTTATGGTTTCTTGGATGGCCATCCCTTTCTCCATTCTGTACATGCCAACAACTTTTTCAGATAAAACTGTAAGCAGAGAATAGAAGAAATTCTTTGTTTCATATTATTCCAATTTCTTGATACCTATTATATACAGGAAAAATTACCTAAATTCAGACCTTAGAATCTGGTAAATTACAAGAAATTAGGAAGCTAGAAATTAGAAATAATTACAAGAAATTAGGAAGCTAAAAATCAGGAAAGAAAATAGGAAATAATATCCTTAAACTAACTCTTCAAATCTGGCACATAATTTGGAAAATAAATTGATGAGCTGTCAACAGTCCCCTCAAGCTGGTGAATAGATGTTGGTCATTCCTAGCTTGTCTACTAGCACTTCAAAACTTGATCTAGGCAGTCCTTTTGTTAGCACATCTGCTATTTGCCATTTTGTAGGCACGTATGTCATGCAACTTACCCTATCCACAATCTTCTCTTTAATAAAATGCCGGTCTACCTCAATGTGCTTTGTTCGGTCATGATGAACTGGATTATGCGCAATACTTATTGCGGCCTTATTGTCACAATATAGCTTCATAGGACCCATGCTAGGCATTTTCAATTCTTCCATTAGCCTCTTTAACCAAATCAGTTCACAAGCTCCTTGTGCAAGAGCTCTAAATTGTCTTTGCACTGCTACGGGCTACAACAGACTGCTTCTTGCTCTCCAAGTAATTAGGTTCTCCCAAACCTTTGTACAATAACCTAATGTGGATCCTCTACTGAACCTGCCCGATCTGCATCGGTAAATGCCTCCACATTTTGTAGCTCATGTTTCTCAAAAAACAAGCCTTTATCAGGTGTAGTTTTTAGATACCGCAAGATTCGATAGACTGCTTTAAGATGCTTTTCAATCGGAGAATGCATGTATTGGCTTACTACACTTACTACAAAGGCAATATCTGGTCTCGTGTGAGACAAGTATATCAATCTTCCCACTAGTCGTTGATATCTCCCCCTATCTATTGGAATTTCATTCGCTGCTCTTCCAAACTTATGTTCAGATCTATGAGTGTTTCGGTAGGCTTGCAATCGAGCATTTCTATTTCTTTCAGCAGGTTTACTGTATATTTTCTTTGGGAGATAAGAATACCTCTCTTGCTTCTTGCCACTTCCATCCCTAAGAAGTATTTGAGTTGCTTGAGGTCTTTCATTTCAAATTCGCTTCTTAGAATTTTCTTCAACCTCTCCATTTCTTTCATATCGTCTCCGGTTAATATAATGTCATCCACATATACGATCAAGATAGCTTTCTTTCCATCTTGTGAATGTTTGAAAAAAAGAGTGTGATCAATTTATCCCTGGTGATAACTTTGCCTCTTTATCGTCTTTGCAAAACTATCAAACTAAGCCCTCGATGATTGTTTTAATCCATATCAAGGTTTGCTGAACCGGTACCACCGACCGTTTCGACCGGCCGGTGGTACGGTTCGGTACGGTTTCATACTGTACCGAACAGACGATCCGAACCGGAAGAAAAAGAAGAGACATTGAGAGAAAGAGAGAGAGAGAAGAAGAAGAAAAAAAGA
>KE504696.1:1181618-1194992 GCA_000441515.1 Elaeis oleifera
GAGGGCGCCATCCACGCGCGCGGCGCCGCAGGCGTGAAACAGGAGCATCGCCCTGTTCGTAAATTTTTTAAAACATGGTTTTAAGTGAAGTCGGCAAACGATTTGCCGGCTTTACGATTTTTGTTTTTTTTTTAAATTCTTAAGTCGGCAACTCAGTTGCGGACTTCATAAGTTAAAACAAAAAAAAAATACGAAACAGACGTCGTCTGTTTCGAAAAGAAGGGGCGGAGCCGCGGAGGGCTCCGCCTGCTCGACCGCCTCAGGCTGTCGGTGTCGGCTCGTCGGCCACCGGGAGCGTCGCAACGGAGGCACCGTCTGTCCGGTAGGTTTCCGCCCCCCTCCGAGCGCTCTCTCTCTTTTTTGCTCTTTTGAAAGTCCTATCGGGTGATACGGGGCTCGGAAGCCCTCCGACGGTCGCAGCCGGCCACCGCCGGTCTCCGACGGCTCCCACCTCCCTCCCTTCCCTCTCCTCTCTCTCTCTTTCTCATTTTCCGTTCTTTACTTTTCGGTACCGTCGGTGTACCGATTTTACCGGCCGAATCGTACCAGTTCCCCGCCGGTCCGGTACAAGATGGGGTGTACCGGTCGGTTCGGCACGGTATGGCAAACCATGATCCATATAGTGACTTCTTCAACTTGCACGCTCTCCTATCACTATTTGCCCCTTCAAAACCTGGAGGCAAATCTATGTAAACCTTCTCATCAAGCTCTCAATTGAGGAAGGTATTTTTTACATCCATTTGATGTAGTGCCCAGTCAAGATTAGCTGCTAGTGACAGTAACACCCTTATAGTATTTAATTTTGCAACTAGAGTAAACGTTTCCGTGTAGTCCATCCCCAAAGTCTGTGTGAATCTTTTTGCAACCAAACGAGCCTTGTGTCTCTCTATTTCACCATCTGACTTAATGGTAAACACCCATTTACACCCTACAGAACTCTTACCTTCAGGTAACTCCACTACATCCCAAGTTTCATTCCTTTTAAGGCTCTCATTTCTTCAAGTACCGCAGCCTTCCATTTGGTTTTTAAGATCTTCTTGAATACTTTTTGGAATTTCATCCTTTTCAACCTTTTCTGTCAAAGCTCGGAATGCCGGTGACAATCGGCTGTAAGATAGGTAATTGGAAATGGAATGTTGTGTATATGCTCTAACCCCTTTCTGAGAGCTATTGGAATGTCCAAATCAAGTTTTGCCATACCGTGTTGAACTGACCGGTACACCCCATCTTGTACCGGACCGCCGGGGAATCAGCACGATTCGGCCGGTAAAATCGGTACACCGGCGGTACCGAAGAAAAAGAACGGAAAGTGAGAAAGAGAGAGAGATGGTAGGAGAGGGGAGGGAGGGAGGTGGGAGCCGTCGGAGGCAGGCGGTGGCCGGCTGCGGCTGTCGGAGGGCTTCCGAGCCCCGTATCGCCCGATAGGGCTTTCAAGAGAGCAAAAAAGAGAGAGAAAGCGCTCGAAGGGGGCGGGGAACCTACCGGACGGACGGTGCCTCTGTTGCGAGGCTCCCAATGGCCGACGAGCTGACGCCGACGGCCTGAGGCAGTCGAGCGGCGGAGCCGCGGAATTTTTTTTCGAAATAGACGACGTCTGTTTCGATTTTTCTTTTTTTGTTTAAACTTATGAAGTCGACAACTGGGTTGCCGACTTAAGAATTTTTTTAAAAAAAACAAAATCGTGAAGCCGACAAATCATTTGGCGACTTCACTTAAACCATATTTTTAAAAAATTTACGAAACAGGGGCGATGCTCCTGTTTCACGTCTGCGGCGCCGCGCGCGTGGACTGCGCCCTCCGACGGCCACGACGGCCAGTCGGAGGCCGTCCGGTGGCCCCGTCGGCTTTTTCCCCTCTTTTTTTCTTCCTCTTTCTCTCTCTATTTCTCTCTATTTCCCTCTTTTTTTCTTTCGGTTCGGGTCGTCGGTTTGGTACGGTATGAAACCATACCGAACCGTATCGCCGACCGGCCGAAACGGCTGGCGGTACCGATTCAGCATATCTTGGTCCAAATCATTAAGTTGAGTCTCCATTTGTGGCAAGTTCGAAGTATCACTGGTATCAACGGCTTTTGTTTTTGTTTGTATATTTATCTGTGGATTGGACTCTTGGCAATACGGCTGATGCGTGAAGGCTTGCACTTCTTAAGGCTTTTTGTCTCTTCATGAATAAACACGAAGCTCTGGTTGTTGTTGACTAAGCCCATTTGAATCTTCCTTATTTCCAAATCAAACTCTGTTGATGACACAATTGTAGGATTTTTATTTGTTGGTGTTTCGGATATGGCAGAAACTACAGGAAGAGGAATAGGACAATCTCAAAGCCTCTCTTCTCCTAATGTCTCCTCCTGAAGAGTGGGGTTTGGGTAGAAAGGTTGGTCTTTAAGAAAAGAGACATCTAGGGAAACAAACAATTTTTTTTGTGGCTGGACAATAGCATTTGTACCCCTTCTGATTTGGAGAATACCCAACAAAGATGCATTTTATGGCTCTAGGATTTAACTTTCATGATTAGGACTGCTATTATGGACAAAGGACGTACAGCCAAAGATTTTTGGGGACAAGGAGGCGAACAACTGGGTTTGGAGATACGAGTCAAGTAGGATACTCAAAGGTGTTTTAAAGTTGAGGACTCTGGATGGAAGTCGGATTATCAAGTAAGATGCAGTTAGGACAGCCTCACCCCAAAACTGTTTAGGAACATGGGTAGTGAACATAAGAGCACGTGCAACCTTCAACAGATGGCGATTTTTACGTTCAGCAATACCATTTTGTTGAGGGGTTTTGACACAAGAACTTTGCTGAAAAATCTCATTTTCTTTAAAGTAACTGCCAAGGATTGAATTGAAATATTTCCGACCATTATCCGTTCGAAGAATTTGAATTGATGTATGAAATTGATTTTGTGTCATTTTATGAAATTACTGGAAAATGGTGGCAGCATCAGATTTTTCTTTTAGGAGGTAAACCCAACATGCTCTTGAATAATCATCAATAAAGGTTATGAACCATCTGGTTCCCGAAATGTTATTAACCCTTGAAGGACCCCAAATATCAGTATGGATCAATGAAAAAGGTGTAGACGACTTGTATGGTTGACTGGGATAAGAAGTACGGGTCTGTTTGGCAAATATACAAGTTTCACCATGAAAGGAATTGACATCGTTATTCTTAAACAGAGAAGGAAACAAATTTTTGAGATATGGAAAACTAGGATCACCTAGCCTATTATGCCATAACATAATTTCATTTGCAATAGGAGCAGATTCACCACTTAGAGCCAAAGCTTGTTTATTTACTTGCCCATTATCCTCCAGGTAGTACAGGCCATCACCCACCTTAGCATTGCCAATCATCCTCCCGATAGCAAATCTTGAAACTCACAATATGATGGATAGAACTTAGCCACACAATTCAAATCTCTTGTTAATTTGCTAATAGACACTAGATTATATGTCAAATTTGGAACATGAAGTACAGATTTCAGTGTTAAATTAGGCAAATTTATAGATCCTTTTCCAGCAATAGTTGATAAAGTATCATCAGCAACTTGAATTTTGAAATTTCTTGGGCATGGGGTATATATAGAGAAAGAATTATGACGTCTGGTCATATGATCTGAAGCCCCTGAATCCATAATCCAAGTGCCATTAAACTCAGAATTTGCACTCAGGATAGAGAGATAATTACCTTTCTGGGCTATAGAACAGTTTGAAACTGGAACAAGTGCATTCTGTTGAGATGCTTGGGCAAGAAGGGCGTGTAGTTGTTCAAGCTGCTCCTTGCTAAAACCGATCCTCCTACTTTGTTTCCTCTGAAGTAGTCTGAATCCTTGCATTGTTCGCCTTGTTTGTGTGGCTTCCAATTAGCTGGTTTTCCATGTATCTTCCAGCATGTTTCTCTAGTGTGATACGGACGTGGACAATGATCACATCAGGCTCTATCATTCTTCCAATTTCCACGCTGATCTCCAGAATTAGTAGGTTCATAACTTTTTGAAACAAGGGCAGAGCTTTGAGACAGGTTATCTAAGATGATCTCTTTACTTCCTCCTAGCATGACACGTTTCCTTCTTTCTTCCCTTCTCACCTCTGCAAATGCCTTTCTAATGTTTGGAAACGGTTTAGTTCCCAACAATTGACTTCGTACTTCATCTAACTCCTTGTTTAAATCATGGAGAAAATCAAATACCCATTCTTTTTCAAGCATTTGCTTATATTTCAAGCTGTCCTCAGCACAATGCCAATTTGTTTCATAAAACATATCCATCTCCTGCCATAATTCAGTCAAAATATTGAAATACTCGTCACAGAAAGATTACCTTGTTTTGTCTTTTTTAGGGCAGATCTAATCTCAAAACACTGTGCTAAGTTCTCTAGTTCCGAGTACATTTCATGCACCATATCCCATATCTCCTTTGCTGTCTTCTAGAATAAATAGGTCCGGCCGATCTTAGGTTCCATAGAATTAATTAACCAAGCCATAACCATAGAATTTTCTGATTTCTCAGCCGGATAGCCTGCTTTTCCTTCCTCAAGTGCTGTCATTGTACCTGTCAAGTAGCTGGATTTGCCTTTGCCTCAAATTACCAGCATAATCGATTGAGACCATTCAAGGAAATTGGTCCCATTGAGTTTGTGCTGGGTTATTTGGAGAGAATGAGTATCCCCGGCAATAGGAACCACAGACAATGACATATTTTTGGATGGTTTAGATGATACCTTTGAGGAACCTTCTTGGGTTGCATCAGCCATGGCCGTTTTGGCCATAAAAAATGACCAGAGGAACCTAAGCTCCGATACCATGTAAACAGAGAATAGAAGAAATTCGTTGTTTTATATTATTCCAATTTTTGATACCTATTATATACAGGAAAATTATCTAAATTCAGACCTTAGAATCTGATAAATTACAAGAAATTAGGAAGCTAGAAATTAGGAAATAATTACAAGAAATTAGGAAGCTAAAAATCAGGAAAGAAAATAGAAAATAATATCCCTAAACTGACTTCTTCAAATCTGGCAGATAATATGGAAATAAATTGATGAGCTGTCAACAAAAATATTACAATTTGAAATGCTTCGATGACATCCCTGTTACTGTTTATAGGTTGGATGAAGATGAATATGTAGGTGTCCAGGTCAATCTGTTTAGTTCATATAGGCTTCGAAGACCACGTATGCACATTCAGCTGTTTAGTGTATTCCACTTTATTATGTGCATGCTCATCACATATTTTCTCATTGGTGGTTATGTCATTTTGATTTAAGTTTTTCCAGGGTTCAATCAGTTGACTGTTGTAATATGATGGACTACTAGGGCCAGTTGTTGGGTAGGTCAGATTTGGGTTGGCTCAAGTGAAAACAGTAACTCATGCAACCTTGAAGGCTTGAACCATATTTACCCATCCTGACTTTAGATCAGACTCTGTCACCTATGCCTGCCTGGTGATTGACCCTTGTGACCCAGCCTGACCTGCCTGAACCATAACCTACTTTACAGTTTCAACCTTGAGTCTGATGCAATGTTACCTGCCTGACCCAACTATGTTTCAGTTTGTGTGAACTAGAAATATTAGTACTAAAAGAGACCAACCACTCTTAGAAACTTAAACCCCAGTAATGACCCAACCAATTCCATCTTGATCCGACCCAAATAAAACTCTAACCTTATAATCTGGGAGTCAAAGCTCTGACCTTTTCCTGACCCTTTCATAGTCAGGGTGAAAAGTGTAAGCCCCTGACTTGAGCAAGGTGGGGTAGGGTTAAATTTGACACCCTACCGATCACTTATAGGGGATATCATAGTGAGTTTTATTTTCACTTTTGCTGGTCCCTGATCCTGTCAATAAAGCAATAGGAGACAACAGGCAAATCCGAACTAAAGAAGACCAGATTTGCCTCCCATAGAATACTAGCTTTTCTCGTCCTTTTTCTCCTTTTAGTTCCATTCATCTCTCTTTATCTCCCTTTCTCTCCCTCTCCCTCTGTCCTCTCTCTTTCACAAACATACATTTCAGTGACATTTTATCATGCACGATGTCAATATGGTTAGATCCAACCTCCTAGTTCATCTGTCTCTCTGTCCTCTCTCTCACGTAAACACACATTTCAGTGACTTTTTATCCTACATGATGTTAAGATGGTTAGATCCAACTTTCTAATCTATTGTTGTTCTTCTTCTTCATCTGTTGTTTTCTGATTTATTTTGTTATTTTTGAGATTGAGGAGCCTTTATTTACTCCCGGTTTTTACCTAGATGGTTCAATGTGTTAACCTTCTTTCGTTGTTCCATGATACATCGTGCACCAGCAATTGGATATCATGATATAGTATGTTGTGGGCTATGTATGATCATATACTGGTTTGATTGAAGCATGCAACTATGGCATTAAAAACTGACTACTTTGTGTAATATATTGCAGATTGAATATTTTTAATTATTAAGCCATACCAAATGCTCAACTGTGTTAGTCTAGTTAATAATCAGATGACTAATATTTCATTGAATGGTTGAACTATCCTGCTCCTTTATTTTAAACTTTGATATGCGGAGTCTTCTGTCTAGTGATAGGGGATTAATGCTGCCTGCTTGTGTCTTTAGAAACTTATTTAAAATAATTTCCAGAGCTCATTAAGCTACTTTCTGTGACTTACAAGATAAATCCTAAGTTAGTTTTAGCCAAACTTGTCTTGAAGGACTTTAAATAATAATATACTTTTTGAGACAACCTCAAAAACCAGTTGTGGACCCAGTCTGCATAGGTTTGTTCATAAGACTCTTCATGCTTGTGGCTTATGTAGCGTTTGTCCTGCGTACATGTTAAGTTGTTAGTCACTCCCTAGGTACACTGTTATATGATCTTCCTAGTTATTAAGAGGAAAATCAAGCATCAGATATGGCCTTTTTGTTGCTAAATTTAATGTTTCTTTATGTAATAGATTGAAAAGATGGTGAGAACCTACTGTGATATCATCCTTTTTATCTTTAACAAGTAAAACAAGACCAACTGGGACCGGACAATTTTATTTGACAGTATTTTTTAAGTGTTCTATGCAGAAACATATGCAGCATAGGTGTATGCTGCCCCTTGATCATGTCGCAATGTACAAAAGTGGATCCGGTATACACAGTGAAAACAGGAAGCTGGAATATGCCTTTGTGTCCATGAAGCCTTGGTAGATGCAACGTGGTAGGGATTGGATCTCGCTTTTGTGTAAAGTCCCCCTTTTTGCTCCAAGGGTCAAGGTGGGATCAGTAAGCGAAAAAATTGGACCTAGAAGCGGGAGGGGCGGAACACTCTAATTTTTGTATTATCTACCACGTAATCTCTTCAACCTATCCTCCTCTTCTGCCTGATCCATCTGCTATCCTACTCATTAGGTCTCTCCTGCTTGTGCCCTATTTTTCCTGTTCTTCTGGCTTCCCTCTTCTACCTCCTCTAGGCCTCATAATAAAAATTTCATTTTTATGAATTTTTAGTGACTTTTATATTCTACTTTTCAGATTATATATTTCTAAGTATTTATCAAGTATGAATCACATAAGTGGCCACAGAACTGCCTGGATGGTACCTGTTAGAGTTGCCTGAAACCACATTGCTTTTTGTAACTTCTTTTGGAACAAAATTTAGAGTGGGTAGCATGAGAGGAATGCTATTCTTCTAGGTAAATGATATTCTTCTAGATGTCTTATCCCTTTAAACGCATCTATTAGACCAGTCTAAGACATGGGCTGCCACTTTCCCTCAAGATAATGCCATATAGGCACATACCATTGTGCAAGACGACTTTGTAAGGGAGACTGAGAATCTGAGGTGGCAGATCAAATTCTTGCATAACAATCTCTATGCACGTGTCTCCAAGGATAGCATTATCCAATTATCTTGCCTATGAAACATATATCTAAACCTAATCAAAATATTTAAATGTACATAATGATACGTAATTGTATACTATGTTTAAGGTCAGCTTTTACTTGGGGCTCAAGCCAGGTTGAGGTTGCTCAAAACCATTTTGGTTTGAAAATCTAAGGCATGCTTGACCTTGGCCTTGCTTGGGTTTATATTCGGTACTAGATGTGTCAGAATTTCTTCTCAGGAAATGCTAAATTGCATTTATGAAGCAAGAGATTTTGCTGTCCAGGATACCGCAATGCTACCTGAAGCAGGCTTTATATTACTATTTCTAGAATAACAAGCCTAGAGACTTTTTCTTTCAGTATACACTAACACTTGCAATATGGGTATTGGCTAGGACAGTGTTTTCTTTATTTTTGATTAATACCAGGAAAGAATGGAAGTAGATAATTCTTAAAGCTCCTCTGCGTGGATTGACATAGGATTTTATGGCCAACAGTGGGACCAGCCTTGGTGAAGTTAGTGGCAGTAAATGTCATGCTATTGACAGGACAATCATGTTTATGCAAGTGTTAACTGAAGTGACTGCTTTTGCTGCTCGTGACAACTTGCTGATAAAGCTGCATAAGTTTCAATTTGTCCTTTAAATAACATGTTGTAAAAAGGAGCTGCGCTTCCTGTGTGTTGTTAAGGGGACTCATATTATCAAGCAAGAAAAATTGCACACAATTATCAAAGCCTATTTGAATGTGGAAACAACCATATAGGTAGTTTTGATGAGCCCATTGATGGCAAACATTTTGTTCTTAGAGATGACCACTTTTAAGTAATTAAGAGTTCTAAGAGTGGTGTTGAACATAAACGAGACATGTTTGCAGAGGTCTTCTGCAGTCACACATCAGATGGATCCCTTCAAGTTCATTATGGGCCCCATCCATGATCAGATTAGACCCACAAAACACTGTTCGTGCAGCTCACAATGCATGTAGGTGCCACTTACCTACACTTTTGCTTCCGAGTGGTCCTTGGAATGGAGCATTATAGAATCAGATTCTATAGCGAAAGTTAGTGATGCTACCTGCTAGATTGCTTGCTTGTGTAAATCTCGTGCAAGATATGCCTGCTTGACAGGTTCAGTTATTTAATAAAGCATTTGTTTTGTTGTATAGACATTTCAGTAAGATGCTTTACAGTTTTAACACGCACCTATTATTTCCTTTAACAAGTGTTAGTCTAATGTCACAACATCCAAGTATGATCAGTTTATCGTGTTGCATCGTTAAATGACGATTGACATCTGATGTGCATAATCTAGTGTATGGAACTTCAGTTGGAATGCTTGGTGGCACCTAACCAAATAGCATTTAATGTAAATAGCATTTAATGTTTTATTGAACATAAATTATTGTCTGAAGCTGTTTTTCTCATTTCTTTTTGGTACATAGTTCTCATTTGCTTGAAAACTATATGTAAAGAGTTACTGGGGGAATATTACTGACAGATTGAATTTGTACTTCAATTGTAGAATTTACAGTAATACTAGTCTACTGGATTTTTCGTCATGTTGTCAGGGAGGAACTATGAAAATGTGTATACTCATTGTATCCCATGTTGATATTTTGATATAAAATGCAGCAAATTCAAATGGGATAGTTATGAGGAATTAAAGCTGGTTGACAATGTAGTGAGGCTGTGAAGGCCTGTTGACAGGCCAGCATAATTTTGCTGTGAATGAATGTCATCTCAAATGTTAATTCCCAAAACTCATTACAGGAGAGCTCATCTGGGACGGATTGGAGGAACGTTAAGCCTCAAGTGCTACCTCATGCTAGTTCCAACAAGCTTTCTCGTAAACATTCCTTGGAGACCGGTGTTATTGAATTAAAGGTATGGAAGCATCAACAAGCATGCCATCAGAAAGCATTGCTGCCATTGCCAATGATACTCCCAGAATAACCGAGGTAAGGGAAGCCATCTGTCGTTGAGACCTTGACCAGTTTTACTTCCATGAGTATAATTGTTAACCAAAAGTTTGTGCCATCAGGGTATGGAATATCAGAGGCAACCACCAGTGGCATCTTCTACTTTGGTGGAACTGACAGCCCGTCTCGACTTCTTCAAAGAACGGAGATCCCAACTCATGGAACAATTGCATAGCCTTGATTTGAGCCATGGAGCGCCCTCACATGGATTAGCATACAAATCCTCCTCTCCTTGGAACAGTCCAAGCTGAGAGAAACATGTAAGCCACTTGTACATCCCTCTATTCAAGCCATCCATCTGTTTTGCTATTCGTTTTTGATTCTGTTGTATGAATGGACGCTTCTGACAAAGTTGTTTTACCTTGTAAAGAGTAAAGACCAGTGTGAAATTTTGGCTCCTGTTTTCCACTTGTGTCATTTTGCCCTTGTAAACTGAAGAGATTATGTCTGCTGTATTTATCAGTTAAATCCCAATTTTAATCTCCTGTGCTTTAACGGCAATGCTACTCCATAAAGCTGATACAGGGAAGTCTTTTGGATTCAGCAAACGAAATACGAGGAAATAAATGTCAGGAAACGAGAGTTTGGTTTTTCCCCTCTTCTTTTCTTGTTTAAGTCAATTACCCAATAATAGCAAGCTAAATTTTTAGTGTTTGAAATCTTAAATGACACTTATCGGTCATTGTAATAGTGCTATGCCATTGCCCATTGTATGTCCCATCCTTTGCCATATAATCCTAGTCCTTGCGAACTGAAATGGCTTTGGCTCTTGTTATGGATTGATGTATCCACATACAGTCATCTAAGTACGTCTTTAAGGTTCATACGGCCAGCCTTTATGAAATATTTGAGCGTTTTAGCTTAGGGTCATGCCCTCCGCTTGCAATTGGAAGGTTCCCTGGTAATTATAGAACTGGGGAAAGAGCGAGAGGGCGTCTTGATTAAAATCAATTATAGAGTATTGTTGTGCAAAAATTCACTGGTGCTGGAGAAGTTGGAGTCGATGAAGCCGCGGTCGCCGTCGGAATCTATAAGAGAAGTCTAAATCGAAGTTGGAGTTGTTCCGGCAAGATCCTCCGACGCTCAAGTCAGTTCTCTGCTTCAACAGAAATGGAATGTTCGAATGGAAATTTTAGCAGAGTTTCGAGATAGAGTTTGAGTTTAGAGAAGAACGTATCTGGGAGTCCCTTTTTATAGACGGAGAGCGTAATTGATTGACAGCGACGTCTGTAACCGTCTGGTAGTGGGCCGTTCAGGGTCATGAAGAGTTTGTTACGGAGAGTAGTGACGTCAGGGGCCGTTCAAAGTCACGTGGAGTCCGTTATGGCGAGTGGAGTGGTGTCCGTTGTCGTGACTTGCGAGAGAGTGGTGGAGCCGCATGGGATCCGTTTCACTTGTCAGAGAGTGGTGGAGCCGCATGGGATCCGTTACAGGTAGTGGAGTAGAATCGTGATCATCATTGTGGCTTGCCAGAGAGTGGTGGAGCCGCGTGGGATCCATTACAGGTAGTAGAACAAAGTCGTGATCATCATCGTGGCTTGCCAGAGAGTGGTGGAGCTGCGTGGAATCCGTTGCAGGGAGCGGGGCAGAGTCGTGGCCATCATCGCGGCCGCCAGAGAGTTCGGGCTTGTCGATCGGAGCTCGATCGGAGCGTCTGAAGGAGCGGGGCAGCTCTCTGTCTGAGAGGAGCTCGGATGTTTCCGAGGTTGCAGACGCGCCCACTGTTGCTAGATATCTTGGATACTGATGCTGCAAGCGGAGATCATTTGCTGTAGAAGCTCGGTCGAAGATTTTCTGTTGGCGAAGCTCGGCTTCATTAGGAATCCGGTGAAGGGTTGACCGGCTGTGGGCTTCGGATGGCGCTGTAGGGATTCACCCACTGGTGGAGTCAGGAGGGTTGGTGTTGTTCCTGTTGAAGTCCGGTCGACTCTATTAGAGATTGATGGTTGGAGGAGGGCGCGGCAGACATCGGTGGCGGTCGACCGTTGTGGATACCTAGCCACTGGAGCCCGTCCGTTGTAGAAGTTCGTCCGGGATCCGTTTGCTATGGAGGTTCAGGCGAAGTCCGGCTCTTGTAAAAGTTCGGATGGGGATTGTTTATTGAGGAAGCTTGGCTGAAGCCTGCCTGCAACAGAAGGTCGGAAGGAATTCATTTACAATAGAATCTCGAATGGAGGCTTACTGTAGAGATCCGACGTGGACCGCTCGTAGTAGGAGCTCGGAGTAGGCCGTTTGCAGTAGAAGCTCGGGGCAGAAATCCGGCTCCCGTAGGAGCTCGGGTGAAGTCCAGGAGGCGGTCGACCGCCGTAGAACTCGGATGGAGTCCGGTAGCCGTAGGAATCTGTCCTCGGGGGAAGTTCGGCCGTTAACGAAGTCTGTAGGAGTTCGAAAGTAGAAATCCGGCGCGAGCCGCTTGTAGTAGAAGTCCAGAATAGATCGCTTGTGATAGAAGTTCGAAGTAGAGATCTTATGGTAGGAGTTCGGAGTAGACCGTTTATAGTAGAAGTTCGGACGAAGCCCATCTGCAATAAAAGCTCGGGAGAGAAACCCAGCTCTCTCAGGAGCTCGGGCGAAATCCAGAAGGCGGTCGTTCGCCATAGGAGCCCGGAGGCCGTTGTAGAAATTCGCTGTTAGAGAAGTTCGGCTGTTGACGAAGTCCAGAGAAAGCTTGGATTAGAGTCGATCGTGGTTGGAAGAAATCAGAAGAGATTCGGAGACCAGTCAATCACTGCGAAAGGTCGGCTGGTAGTGGAGCTCGGAGAACATTTGGAGCAGTCCGGTGGACGACCGAAGGAGTTCGTCGTTAGAGAAGTCCGGAAGGTTTGGCAGAAGCTCGTCCGTCGGAGGAGTTCGGTTGTCATTATGAAAACTCGACTGCCGGAGGAGCCCGGAAAAGATGCCGCGCAGAGTCGGAAGGATCCCAGGAGAGTTGGCCTCTTACGAACTTCGGCTGGGGGTATTTTATACCCAACACCAGTCCCCCTACTTTCGAGTTCAATTTTCGAATGAAGGAAATATAAAGAAATTTTCACAGCCGAAGTTGCTCCCTCGCCTTTTGTGCACAACTGTCTCCAGATATTTTGGCATTTAATGCGCGCGTGTACTGGAGTCTTTTTAGAGTCTGGGAATTTTGATAAGAATCTCCATTCTCGTTGAGACGAGGTCCCCTGTGTCGGTGCAGTTCGTCTTTCATTTGTTGCTGGTGTAGTTCGTCGCTTTCCTTTCAATTTCTCTCCTCCTTTTCTTCTTCCCTTTTTTTTCGAGTGAGGGTCTTCCCTTTACTCTTAGCGGGGTCGTGGGAGTACAAAAGAGGTCGTCGAGAAGGCTTTCTTCTTTGTCTGATCTTGAACGACCGAATCTTAGTTCGTATCAGGACGAGGTTCTCCTCCTATTCCTGACGTAGTCGATTCTCAGCTCAAGTTAGGACGAGGTTCTCCTCCTATTCCTAACAGGACTGTGGGGGCACATGTGGGCGTTGTAGGGCCTCTCCCCCCATCCGGTCTCTCTATAACCAGGCCTTCGACTTTGCTCATGC
>KE504696.1:1207686-1229605 GCA_000441515.1 Elaeis oleifera
AAGATGTTCGAACCTCAAGTGCCAAAGCTATAAATTATCCTTGACATTTGTATTCAAATATTTAGCATTGATATGTTTGATGTTAAGCATGAACATTCTATTTTTTGTCCTTTGAACATGGGCTATCAAATTATTTTTTTGATCTCTCAAAAATAGACTTCTATTTTTCATATGCACATCATATCCTTTCTCCAAAAGTTATCCCAAAATCAAAATATTGTTCTTCATCTGCGGTATGTAATAAACATTACAGATAAATTATGACTTCCATCTTTTAATTGAATAAAGATTTTACCTTTATCCTTCATGTCTACTTTGGAGGAGTCATCAAAAGACACATGCCCATTCATCGATTCGTTCAACTCCATGAAAAGATTCTTAAAGCCACACATATGATTACTTACGACGATGTCCAAGTACCACATATTTTGCCCATCGGTGTCATCTTCTTTGCAAGGTAGCAATAAGACTTCATCACCATCTTCTTCTTTCTTCTTTGCATAATGAGTCTTTTCTTCAACCTAGTTAGCATCATTATACAACAATCCGAAACATAATGACCGAGTTTGTTGTAAATGAAATAACGAACTTTGAAATTGTCATACCTTCGACCTCTCGATGAGCCTCCTTGTCCACGTCCTCCTTTTGGACTTTAGCTAAACTCCTTTTGTTATTGTAGCCTCCACGTCCACGACCTCTCTATTGGCCACGGCCTCGCCTCGGCCTCTTTGACTCCCTTCATTCTTGGAGTTATCTTTTCCCTCCTTCAAAGTGAACTTAGATTGAAGAGCTTGCTCCAAAAGCTCTTGCTTCTTCTTGTTAAGCCTTTGTTCATGGGCTTATAAGGAACGCATGAGTTCATCAATTGTCAGAGGCTCTCAGTCCTTCAATTCTTCAATAACGACTACGATGTAGTCAAACTTGGGATCTAACGAGCATAGAATTTTTTCTACTACTCATATATCCCTCAAGATCTCGCCATTCTTTCTCAATTGATTGAGGACGGTCAAGACTCTTGTAAAGAAATTCGAGATAGATTCTGACTCTTTCATTTATGTAGGGCTTCAAATTTACCTCTAAGAGTTTGAAGACAAATTTTTTTCTCCTTTTCAACTCCTTTAGATGCATGTTGGAGAATCTCCCATGCTTCTTTGGAGGTGGTGGCCGCAACAATCTTTTTAAAAGCCGACTTATCTATGGCTTGGTAGATTAAGCAAAAAGCCTTCTTATCTTTCTTCCTCTTGTCCCATAGAACCTCTCGTTGTTGCACCGTGAGAGTATCTCCTTCTAAGCAACGCCTTCATTTGGATACTTTAATTCTCATAGTTGGTGTTGGTGAGACAAGGAAGTGGTAATTATAAAAGCCCTCCTATATTAGCCATAGTTGTGCTACCACTTTGTTATGATAGATAGAGGAAGAGAGGAGTATTGTAGTATTTTTCACACAAGAGATGAAGAGAGTAGACCTATCAGAAGAAAAGAACTTTAACTTTATTTGAAATTCTTTCAACTCTTTTGATCCAAAATGGCTCAAGTACATCCCTTTATATAGGTTATTTTACAACCCTTCAACTACCTTCTACATAAAATACTAAGAGCTATATTTATAAGCAACACTTTGGTTTATACATGGAGAGGAATTCTAAGTGAATTTCATAGGAAACACTAAAGATCATTGCTAACAACAAGACAATATTAATTTGGTTTACTAATTCCAATACCCTTGCTTGAAACAAGGACTCTTGAAAACACAAAAGGCTCTTTGACTAGCAAATAACATCCCTTGATTTTATCAAACTTGGACTCTAAGATCCATGCACAATTAAGTTTAGATGTTTCCAACAAATCCTTGTATCCTCAAAATTTGACTAGGACATTCCAGATAAGAAGGGCACTTACAAAAAGACTACTTCATTTGTGTCGCTTTTGATAACCATATGCAATAAAACTTCCTTGAGTCTAATGGGTAGAAATATTAGTGCAAGTGGGTGTAATTAGGTTTTGGTTTGGTCGAGCCTAGAGTTGACACTGTTTCATGTCTTTAATGTTTAATCTTAAACTCAAACCACTAATTCATCTGGTCAAAAATTGAGGCTACTCTATCTCATGCCAGGCTCAATTTTGTATGGAATAACCATCATTTCAGAGCATTTTTTAGGTATACATAGTTGCTTTTGGTTGGGAACCTATTATATATAATGAGTCATGAAGATAACCTAAATTGATCTAGTTAGATTTCAGGAATAGCAACTGCAAATAAACCTACTACATTTAATAGAATGTCTGCAACTTCACATAAGCATAAGTCAGAAACTAGTTTCAATCACCGTTGGAACTTAGAGGCCAATTTATACCTTTCTACATATTCTTAAAGCATATATAATATAGGTGCTTCAAAAATGCCTATTATATATATATGAAATACATAAATGAGAAACCCTTCTTGGCTTCAAAAGCCAGAAAGGGGCTTTATCACCTTAAGTTTGAGAAAGGTCTTCTAACAGCTAGACAAAATTATCTAGTGAAAATTATGGAATTGGAAATTTCTACAAAATTATCTAAGTTCATGATTTCCCCTTACCGATTTACCCATACGACTGCTTGAACCTTGACCTTCTAACTACCAATATCTCCTAGAAAATATCTATTAAGTCCCAAAGTCTAAAAACAAAGAAAGAATAGACTAGGATAGAGTCATGATTTGATGTTTCAAGCCAGAATGGCTCAAACTTAATGGAGTTCTCTAAGTTCACCAGAGGTCCAGAAACATCTTTGTCCTTACCAAACACCAACTAGGTTTTAACATATATTAAGTGACTTAACATGGTTGCTCTTTTTCTTCTTGAAGAATTTGGGTTCACCTTTAGTGATAGCTAAATTCATAAATAAACATAACCGCTGTTGAAGTTGGGGATAATCAAGGAAATCAGTCCTCTTGTCTTCAGTGCACAATCCGATTGAAAGTAATTAAAGTACCCTACTATTTGGAAGGATTGACATAAGGTTGCAGAAAATTTTGCAATCAAGCAATGTAGTCCTCAAGGGAGATCCAATTTCTTAATAATTAAGAATAATGTCTCTACTAGCATGTATCATGTCATCATTTAAGCGGAAGCTTCCTTGCTTTTCCTCTTCTACCATGCACCTTGCAAATAATCAAGTTATCCAACAAGATGCCATCAAGCTAGGGTCATCATGTTGGGGTTATAATCCTAGTAGTACATTTATAAATGAAACAACATACAAGGATTCAGGCTTGTATTTCATAATCACATTGTTATACTCTGGAAGAAATGTAATGAAATAAGTTTACCTTCTAAACAACATCTTCAATCAAAACAAGGCAAGACTTCATTAGAAAACCCTTATTTATAATCTCCATTGAAATATTATTCAACAGAGTCCATGAAGGCTAGTGAAAAGTCTTTTACCACTCCTTCGACTTCCTCCATAAGAAAAGGCCTTCTTAGCCTTTTCTTCATGTCGTCCCTAAGAATTATTTGAGAAAATATAGCGAGACCAATCACTACAAGTCCTCTTAGCCTAAAGAAACTTTATATAATGATCATCTTATTATCTAAAGATGGTAGAACTAACATGTGATCTCATGTCTTTCCAAGCATCCATTCTGATTTCTTCTAGTTCAAAGTTGTCAGGTAAATTTTAATATTAAAATCACTTTCAAAAGCAATTCACCTTAACTTTCTTTGGAACATGAGTTCTCCTTTGCAATAAACTATAGCAAATCACAAGCCTCCAAGCTATCATATGTATGTTCTGGGTTTAAAATCTAAATCGTTCAAAATTTAGGTTCCACCACACATATATTTGTAGTTACTGATTCTTTAACCACATGGATTTATAAAAGATGAAAATAGTTATCTTAAGCAATTATACAATCACAGTCGATCCATAACAAAATCGGTAGGAAGATAATGGTATTCTACCAATTAGGAATGAATAATTAAGTTCAAGAAGCACATACAAGATAACTCACATGGCCTGCAGCTTTGTTCAAAGCCCAGTTAAAAGCAGGTTGGTCATTTGATTTTCCCTTCTTAGACCATGGCTGCTCTTGGAGTTCATCAATCCACTTCTTCATCACTTCTTTCACTCGTTTTGTAGGACGAAGAAAAATCATGCAGCTGCAGATATATGTTCGCCCTTTTTCCCAGGTGGTGGCAAATCATAAGAGTGATTCAGAGGTTTCACCTGTCAATTCCCAATAGATTAGTATAAAATATAAGATTCAAAGGAATTTCTATTGCCACTTGAATTGCAATTTATAACAGAATAAGAATTGACCCATCTTTTCTGGTAGCAACATATCAGCAAAATCTCCTTCTCCTCATATTTATTAAAGAATCTTTGCTAGATATAAAATGTGAATCCTGAACCAAATCTCCACTACATGATCAACAAATTTGTAGCTCTACAAACAAAGGGAATGAAGGTGGTTTTACCGAATGACACTTACAGCAGCCATGTCATCAGTGAAGTAGACATCATGATTCCCCTTGAGATAAGGGAATGGATCCGCCAACCAGACCATATCCACATTATTGTACATCACATTATACCCCAGCTCCAGAATATGAAGAAGATGCCGAGGCCTGCTGGAGGTAAATTAAAGAACCCCTGTCATCTATGATCCAATCAGCCCAACTGCACTAAAATACACAAACCAGCTAACAAAAACCACCACAAATAGAATCTAAAGTTCCAAAAAGACCAAAAAAAAAAGGAAAAAGAAAAAGAAGGTCTTTAATACCAGACCAAAAAAAAAAAAATCTCTTTGTTACCATGATATGCAATTAATTAAAGAACTGTGGTCAAAATGTATTTAAAGAAACGTCAAGGAAATACCTGAGAACCAAAAATGATCTTTCAATCCGTTTGTGTATTTTAGCAAATACATAAACCATCTAACAAAACCACCACAAATAGCATCTAAAGTTCAAAAAGAATCAATCTTTGCTACAAGCATGCATGCGGGCATAACAAAAGATGCGACATTTACAAGAAACAAGCAAATTAATCTTTTTCTACCGCAAGATTCAAGTGATTCAGGAACAGAAGTAACAATGCGCTTAAGAAAACACAAGGACAAAATACCTGAGAGCCAAACTTGTGAGCAGTCTGTGCATCAGGAGCCGGGGGAATCAAGACGGCATGGCCGGGCCACCTCTGGTTGACGTTGTAGAGGTGGAATAGTCCTCGGCGATGACTAGCACGTTCTCGTGATGCCTCTGGCGGGCAATGCTGATGAGCCAGTTGTTGAGGAAGGGCTGGCTCACGGCGCAGACGATGAGGGTGCCGTTCCTGGCCACAAAGGCGGCAGCTTGGGCCAAAGTGTAGTCCTCCATCGTGAGAGAGACCCCTCTCGGTCGGTGGAGGAGAAGAAGAGGCCTTCCAGGGTGCCGGTCCAGGGGAGGGAGACGCCCAGGAGGACGAGGAGGGCGAGGAGGGGGATGGTGTGGTGGGGAAGAAGCCAGTCTTCTGCTGCTGTCTCTGGTGGAGAGACATTGGGCGTTGTAGCAGCGACATCTAGTGGAGAATTATTGGAAAATTTGGAGGGGAATCTGAAAACTTTTCTTCTTCTTCTTCTCAGGAGTAAGCTAATAGCTAGTAGGGATGGATGGACCCTGGAGACTGGGAACGGATTTTTTTTCTGTGATCTAATTCAAAAACCAGTTGGGCACTGGGAAAAAAAATACTGAGATGCTATTTGGCATATCACCGGACAAGATCATTGGGATGATACGATCACTGGAATGATGTGCGTGTTGAGATGATGTGTAAATTTTTAGGTGATATATAATATAATCGTCATGTTTGATATATCAGTAGAATATTATTGAAAATAAATTTTATTATATTTGATATATGATAATATATAAAATATTATAAATAATTTTATATATTAATATATAATAATTATTTATAACTTGATTAAACATTCTACATTCATAATTCTTCATAAAAATTAATAATAATAATAATAATAATAATAATAATAATAATAATTATTATTATTATTATTATTATTATTATATATATCTATTTTGATTATACTATTAAGATGATATTACGATAATATTATATATAGTCAGATTTGACTAGGCTTAATCAATTTTTATCATCAATATCAAAGGTGTCCATTAGGAGTGATTTAGCCCATCAAAACAAAATGAAGAAAAAAAGCACGAAGGATTTAGTGTAATCCATCAATGCCAATTAACAATACATACCTATAGAAATAAAATAGATATTCAATAAATAAATAAAAAGTATCTGCATCATTTAACTAAATCTGCTAATAAAATAAATAGGCATCTATAGAAAGAGACGAAGAGAATTTTTTTTCTTCCTAATTTACTAAATTAGGATATTTTGTTCAAATAATTTCGGTACATCACTAATATCCGATGATGCACTATCATCTAAGGTATGTGTAGTGATAGCATCATTACGCAATATGGTGATGCTATTATCAAATTTATTACTGGATCCTTCATTATTAGATGAGTTTTGCAACACTAAACAAAATGATCACATTACTTAACTCACATCATTGAGATGATGTAAAATATCATTCCCTATCAAACAGTATCTAAGGATATCTTGCAAACATAAGAGGATGATCTGATAGCCAATGGGAGGTCATAACAATCTAGTAGGAGGTCACAGGATGAGACAGGCTTTGCTTTAGGACTTTTTCGGTACAATCTTGACGTCCGATTGGCTATCTGTGACTTCCTGGGGCTTTGCCATTACTTCCATCATGGTGAGAAGTGAAGGGAGGTTCAGGATGTCATGGAGACGTAAGAGGACATCGTTGCAGCCAACAAAAGCTCATAACAGTCAAGCAAAAAGTCATACAATGAGATAGTTTTTGCCATACGACTTTTCCAACATGGTTATGGCATCCGTTGGCCTATCTGTGACTTCCTGCAACTTCCTCATTATTTATTTCGGTGTGAGGACAAGTGAAGGAAGGCTCCAGATGTCATGGAGAGATAATAGATGGCTTGGCAGCCAACGGAAAGTCATAATAGTCAAGCAGGAGGTCATAGGATGAGACAAACTCTGCTATATGACTTCTCGAACGCTGTTTTGACATTTGGTTGGCTGCTTATGATTTTCTGTGGCTTCCTCGTTACTTTCCATCATGATGAGAAGTGAAGTCAGGCTCAGAATATCATGCAGACATCAGAAATATTTTTGCAGTCAACAAGAGGTCATAATAGTCGAGCAGGAGGTCATAGGATGAGACATGCTTTGCTTTATGACATTCCGAGCATTATTTTGACATCTGGTTGGCCGCCTATGACTTCCTGCGGCTTCTTCATTATTTTTCATCATGGCGAGGAGTGAAACCAGACTTAGGATGTCATGTAGACATCAGAGGACATCTTCACAGCCAACGAGAGGTCATAACTGTCGAGCAGGAGGTCATAGGATGAGATAGGCTTTGTTTATAACATCCCACGCATTGTTCTAACTTCGGGTTGGCCGTTTATGAATTTTGTGGCTTTATCATGACTTTCCATCACGGCGAGGAGTGAATGAAGGCTTAGGATGTCATGCAGACATAACAGGATGCCGTTCCAATCAACAGGTGATTATAACAGTTGAGCAAGAAGTCATAGGATGATAGTTATTGGCTTTGGTGCCGCTTTCTGCTTTGCTATATGACTTCCGGAGCATGGTTATGACATCTAGTTGCCTGTGAATGACTTCCTGCAGGGACGTCATTACTTTCCATCATGGCGAGGAGTCGATGAGGGCTTAAGATATTATGCAGACGTAATAGGACATCATCACAGCCAGTGGGGGTCATAACAGTCGAGCATGAAGTCATAGGAACGTAGAGGAAAGTTTGGGTACTGCTTGCTACTCTGCCATATTATTTTCCGAACGCACTTGTGACATCTGGAAAAGATATATGATTTCATGTGACTTCGTGATAGCTTCCAGCTGCAAAGACAAGTCGAACGGGGTTCACGAGGTCATAAAACAAACAGAACGTCAGAATAGCAAGCAGGAGGCCGTAAATATTCATGGAGAGGTAGTAGGATGCAGCGGAATGCTCCTGTGCTGTTTCCGAATGTGTTTATATCTTTACGATAGCATGTTAACGATTGAGATCGTCATCATATTTACTTTTTTTGCAATAACCTGAAGAAAAAGTAAATGTTTAGCCGACCTAATGGGCTCGATATGTTGTCTTATCGAAGCCAATAGGTTAATGCTTGCAACAACTTCGGACGCACAATGCTCGCTATAGGAGAATCCTTGGAGCAGGAGAGCATGCCGAGGAAGAAGAGAGAGAATAGAAGCCTTGGTAACGGTGGGGTATGAGAAAATAAGATGTAGGGCATTTGGGAGAGAAAGAGTATTTTCGTCATTTTAAATTTAAAAAATTGATAAGATATATATTTACTACACGCGGCATGCATCCCCCATGATAAGATGCGCACTTAACATTGGAGTCAGACGCTAGATGGTGGTTACCGTCTACGTGGGTGCTCCTTTTTTTCTGGACCACGTGCGCTACCATATGGACCAATCAGTTGCCTCAGTGCGCTCCACGTCATTTTTGCTGCACGTGGTGCACAAAGAATTTCTTATGTAGTAATTTTAGTTTTGCACCCAAGCCCATCTTGATGAAGTGTTCTTTGGTTTTTTCAGTCATCAATAATGCAAATTGTTACATAGCCCATTGATTAAACCAGATTGGGTTCATGAATAATCCTTTAGATGATTAGAACATCTACAAACTGCGAAACATGAATGAGGTGCACATATTGAATTAGCTAACTAATTCATGATAATTTTAATTTGTCTCCTATTTAGTAACTTATTGATGAGAAACAGAAATAAAATTCATGATTTTATTTCACTCTAACTGGTTTTATTGTTGAAATATATTTTTAAATTATTTAATTGTTTCTTTTAAATTTATTTATATTCCTTCTCCACGTACGAAAGAAGGTCCTTCATATGTTCTTCTTGATTGCTAGTCGGAGTGGAATACTAATAGAAAATTTTTACTACGAGTGTTAATAATTATAGTATATGATTAAAACTCTTTTGTAGAAACTTTAAAGTAGTGCGCTAATATTGCGTTGTTCACTTATGTACATGCATTGTGTTGCATGTATTCTAAATTTAATTATTCAAGATGGTTTAGTAATTATTTCAAAATGTTTTGAGAAGGTGTATGATAATGTTTAGACTGGATTTATAAAGAGGATGCAGAAATTTAAAGATACAACAAGATGAATGCATCTTTGATGCACTAAAGAGTGGGTTCTTTTCCACTTGAACAACATGAGTCATCTTATACTTATATGCCAAGTAAAGAAAAGTGAGAGGAGGCAAAAAATACTTGTGGGAAGTTAAAGTTATTTTGTAATGCGCCAAAGATGTTTTCTAGGATTACTTATCATACTTACATTACCAAGATATGTAAGATGGAAATAGCAAAGATGGTTCAAGTCTCCAAGGAGTTGATTAAAATATAGCATCAAGTATGTCAGAAAATTTGATAATTATTGGAATGTAATCCACGAGATAATCAAAGTAGTAGCTATCATGGATCCAACATTTTAGATGAAATTATTGGAGTGGATGTTCACTTAAGAAACATATGGTGATAGAGCTTTTAATCAAACTGCAAGGATTAATAATATTTGCTATGAGTTGCTTAATAAGTATAAGAGAATGGCACTTTTAATTTGCTTACCTGGTTGTTCATTTTGTGTGACAGAGGCTACTCAAACTATGGGAAAAGGCTTTCTTTTTGGCTATGATTTATTTGTTAATAGCAAGAAAAAGATTGAGATGTGAACTAAAGTTGGATCATTGTTTTAAGGATGTGTGCTGCCAAGAACCGGGGATTTTATGATTTTTGGCTTAGTGGAAAATCATGGAATCTAGTATCCTACTTTGCGGTTGGTTGTAAGGATATTGTAGTTATTCCCTTACCAACAATTATATTAGAGTTAGCTTTTAGCATAAGTGGTAGATTGTTGAGCCTAAATTGCAGTAAAGTTCGTTCTAAAATATTAGAGATACTGATGTATGCTCAAAATTGGTTGTTGACTGAAATTAAAGGCAGGTAAAAAGCTTGTTTCCATTCATAAATTTATTTATTTATGATAATTATATATTGTATCCTATATATTATTGACTGATGGAGCTTTTGTTTTTTAGATTCATCTGCACCACCAGCTGGTAACATAATTCAAACTATTATTGATGATTATAATGATAATGGAGAAGAAGGTATTGTGATCGGTCATGAGAAAGATTAATCATGTATGAAAGGCTACAAGATTCATACTTAGTTGTTCATTTTTTTTAGATTTTTGCTTTTCTTATTTTAATGGACATTTGGTTTCTAAAGAACAATATTTCTATTTATAATTTATATTATTATTAACATTTGATTTGTTATAATTTATATCTTCAACTCTTTGTTTAATATGATATGAGGTGCTTAGATCCAATTTTATATTTTTTTTTTGTTTGATTTGTATGCCCAAAAATAATTTCTATAATTTAACCACCTCAACTTATCCTAGTCCACTTTAACTCTTCTTGCCCTGAACCACCTTGAGGCAGGTATGGAGCATGTATGAGGACGTGGTTCCTCATGGGTGTTGTTTTCAATGAGACCCTCTAGCACTCAAATCAGCTATCAAAAATAGTAGAAAAAAGGAGAGAGTTTGGCATGAGAGCTTACCTGGAGGTCCTCTGTATCCTCTTATTTATGGGCGAGGTGTATCCTCTTATTTATGGGCGAGGTAGCTGACCATTTTTGGAAATATTTATAGGGAGTAGTTGCTTTATCTACTCCATATTTCAAATATACTCCAGAATGAATAGATAATAGTTCACCTCGATCAGATAAGACCAAAGCAGCATAATTCACTCTACCATTCATGCCAGTATTACCCATGTTAAAATATAAGGCACCCATGATGGGCTGACCCATATCATGACCTAACCCAAGTTAAATATTTGATTTAACTATTTGAATTTTGAATCCAGAAAGGCCCCTTCTGGATGAGATCCAGGGTTATAAGTTGTTTTTCGGTGATTTTTATGAAGTTTTATTTGTGGAGTGTCCATAAAAAATATGATTTTTTAAGGAGGCTTCTGAGATGAGATCTTGAAGCATTTTTTTCTTATTCCCTCCAAAAAAGGGAGAACTTCTTTTAGAGAGAAACATATAGAGTTCATTATTTTCTGAGAATGGATTTGGGTGTGCTTGTTGTAGAATACATAAGGTTCGACTCGTGATCTTTTGTAATATCATTTGGACTTTGTTCGTGGTCAAGAAGGAGAAGCTAATCAATTGAGAGCTAGAATGATCTTGGGAGTCAGATTTCGCTGCAATCTTCAAGTTCGTGTTCGGATAAAATATTCTACATGACTTCTTATATTGGTATCATAGCCAAATTTTTTTTTTGGCTTTTCGGTAAGATTGCTCTCTCTTTAAATTTATGGGCCTTTAATGGTAGAAGTTTTAAAGATACCATCATGGGCCATGAGAAAATTATATATATATCATAGATGATTTAATGAGATGCGTAGCTTATTTGGAATTTTTACAAAAAAAGGGGTAGCTTGTTTATTTGGGCATGAAAATTGTAGTTCGATCAACCAGCAATGATTGATAATTTTTTGTATGCCTAAGAATATCGAATCAAGTGAGATGTCGATAGTAAATAGGACTTGGTTAACAAATAAAATCATATTATGAGGATCACAGCGCCGGTAATAGATCTGCATGGCACTTTCCTTTTATTGTTTGTGATTTCATTTATCTTATTTCATGCTTCTTTTGTGTGTAATATATTTTATTTTATCAGAATAAACATGAATATGAATAAGAATTATGACATGTTTTTCATGCTAGGTCTAATATTAGGTACATGCATGATGTATGTTAATTTGTGTTCATATGATAGTATGATATTGTACGTTACATGTTTTATGTGATTCATATTTATCCTAGTGGGAGTCCTTAAATTGATAGATGAGGGGCTCGTTTAAGGACCATATGGACTTTTTGGTCTTAGTGGGAGTTTCTAAATTGGTAGATGAAAGGCTCATTTAAGAACTATGTTGTAATAGATGTTATGCGCATGATTGAATTAGAGGAATGCTGATGTAGTTAAGTTTCATGTGATGAGGATCGACAAATGTCGACTTTCGATCGTGAACTTAATTATATACCATTGTTAATCTAATTGTAATCTACAGCAAACATGATATTGTATGTGTTGATCTATGCTATTTCTATGTGTGCAGATATGGCTTCAAAAAATATTATTGTAGAGCTTAACAAGGGCGATAAGCTGGACGGTGACAATTATGATATTTGGCACCGTAAGATTCAGTACATCCTTGAGGAGTAGGATGTTTTGGAGACACTGAACCATATGATGGTTGAGCCGGAGTATGGAAACATGCAATAGTACAGGAGAGATCATGAAGTTTTCTAGTTTGAAAAAGAAAACAGCATTGCTCGCATTACATTGCTGAGCAGCATGGCTGATGATCTCATGTGTGAGTTTGAGTCTTATAAAATGGCTCAGGCCATGTGGATTGCACTGAAGGATAACTTTGGAGGCACTTCTGGTACCAAACTTAGGAGGTTGACCATCAAGTTTGACAAATACAGGTTGCATCCTAATTTTCGATGAGGCAGCATTTGAGAAAGATGTCAAACATGATTAGGGCGCTAAAGTTAGCTGATCAGAACCTCTCAGATGAACAGCAGGTGCAAGCTGTTATTAGATCCTTACCTGCTAGCTGGGAGTATATGAAGGTCAATATGACTCACAATGAGTCTGTTAAGATCTTTGCTGACATAGATCATCATCTTGTTCTTGAGGATGAGCGTCAGGAGGCTGCTAAGATATCTGATCATGCTTTTATAGCTGAGATTGCTGGGACTTCGGATGCCAAGTAGAAGGGCAAGGGTAAGAAGCCCTAGAATAAGAGGAACTGGCAAAAAAAGAGATCTGGAAAGCCTATAAAGAGGGCTAAACCCGATTTTAAGAAGGGAGGAAGCATGGTAGAAAGAGAGATATGATCAAAGTAGAGTGTTATAGCTACCACAAGATGGGTTATTTTGCTCGGGATTGCCCGGAGCAGAACAAGGTAACACCATGCGATGACCATCCTCATTTTCTTATGTTTCTAGCACTGCATTAGTGGTTGATGCTAATTCTTTGTGGACTGTGGATTCAAGTACAACAGACCACATAGCTAGAGATAGAAAAGCATTTGTTGAGTACCGTCGGCTACCTTCTAGGAGTAGATGGCTTTATGTAGGAGACAGTGCAAGCATTGAAGTGAAAGGGATCAGAACATGCAAGCTAGAGTTGCATGGTGGATAAATTCTACTCCTACATGATGTTTTATATATTTCAGAAATCCGACGAAACTTAGTTTCAGTTGTCTCTCTTCTTAGATTAGGTTTCAGTGTAAATTTCCACAATACTTCAGTTGATATTATTTTTGAGACTAGATTTTTTGGTTCTGGTTTCTTTTGGATGGTTTCATTGTATTGGATACAATTTTAATAATGGTTATATTTCAGACAATCATTGTTTTGCTTTATCTTCTATCCCGAATAATATTTCTAATGTGAATATTTGGCACGCTAGGCTTGGACATGTGGGTCCAGAGAGAATGAATAGGTTGGCAAAAGCAAGACTATTAGGGTCCTTGACAAAAATTGAGATGTCTGTTCACCAATATTGCCTAGCAGATAAAGCAACTAGGAAACCATTTGAGAAAAAACTAGAGCTGACTTTCCATTACAATTTATTCATTCTGACATATATGGTCCAATGAGTGATCGCTATCGTAGGTGGTCAAGAATAAAAATCAACTCAAACTATATAAATAGAATGAGTCGGGATCGTTTTCACAAAGATCTAAATTTTTTTTTTTGAAGAAAAAATAAAAAGAATTGATTGTAGAAGGATTAAAAAAAATAAATAGTAAAAATTCAATTATAAATATAAATTAATTTGTGAAAGAAAATAAGTCAGAGAGATAATCCAGAAATTCTGAATCCATCATGCAAATTAGATTTTTTTTATATTGTAATATTAATTCTTGTGATTAGGATATTAGTATAACTTATTCTAAGAGGTACCGACTGTATCAGTAGATCACGGCTTGTCCTATATCAGTAGATCACGGCTTGTCCTATTAGAGTATAAACTATCTAAATTCAATTACAAGATATAAAGTTTAATCTAACATACCACGATCTATCTCTCATAGGCATGTACCATATCCAAAGATCACGGTATGTCAGTAGATGGTTTAGATCATGTAGGTTAGATTAATACCTCAGAATAAAAAATATGAATAAAATATAATTTTATTGTATAAAATTAAATATAAGAAAGAAAGAAAATAAAAATTTGTTTACAAACTTCATCGTATTTCTGGCTCCAATTTTTTCTCTCTGTTTCCGTTGCTATTTCCTCGATGTTTGCTGCTGACCCTTTTTTCTTGTAACTTAGGATCCTTTTTATAGGCTTCAAGAGGGGAGGAATTTTTATTGTTTACCCATGTGGGATTATAAGACCTTGCGTGCTGTGAAGAGTTTGAATTCCGCTCGATTTCGCTCTCTGTTTTATTGCATCTGTGTATCAATCGTCATCCAAATCCGCAGACCTTTTGAAACGCTCCAAGTGATCGTGCTTGAATTGTCCCCGCTCCACTCGCTCGTTCGTTTGAGTCCACATGCACCTAGGCCTCCGTGAAACGTGTGGAAGTGATCACGTGAACCATGCCAGCATCCGCTTTGCTTCAAACTCCCTTCGCTCCACGTGAAACTCCAGCAAACCTTTTCTCCATTTTGAATCATATGGGTCCCACATAATTTTTCTCTTCACAACAAGTCAACAACCCTCTTTCTTTAAGGTTATGGGTCTACTCATTTAATTCCCTGTTTCCGCTTACTGAGCCCCAGCTTCAAGCCGCATGCCTTTTTCTTCTTTTTTTTTTTAATTTTTTATTCATTAAATTCTTATCAAGCGCCCATAAATTATTACATATTGTATATTTAACAGATCTGAATTTAGATATGAGCTTCATATGTACGTATTGAAGAGCCGTTACTTATTGATTTATAATTAATTTTTATAATTAATTATTTTCTAAAAAATATAAAAATATCAAATATGAAATAATATGACTTAAATATCAGAAATTTTAATACTTTTATGTTACATTTGATGCACTGATCATACCCCCAACTTAAACTTTGCTCGTCTTTGAGTAAAGAAAAATTTAGAATCAAGTACCTTTTATCTTAGAGTTTCGAATTTTATCAAGTATTTTCAAAAGAACCACTGATGTTCAGTAGAGCGTGAGTGAAATATGTCATTAGAGTATGAATACTAATCAATATGGAAGTTAACCTAAAAATATTAAATTTTTTCTAAACTTTTTTAAATTACTCCTACTTTTATCTCCAAATTATTAATTTTCATATGGGCAAGTATATTGTAACGTTGTACCGCTATTGAGTGTCTTAACCCCTTAAGCTTTCTGTTTGACCAATGTAGCAAGTTTTCAGCCAAGGACTCCTGAACTAGATGGCTTTAGGGCACTAGATATAAAATATCATTCGGACTTACTTGCTTAAATCAAACAGGCTACGAGTTAAAACTAGCTTTACAATAAAGCTTCTTTGCCCTTCATACCTTTTGATGTGAAACTCAATGCTTGCTTAGGCAAAGAGGCCCGGTTACTCAGCATGAAGTACTTTAAAAAAATTATATTTTTTATATATATGAAGAAATGTATAGTTATCCTATACAAGTCCATGAGAAGTAAACTCTTCTTTGATGCTGGTAGAGAAATTTAGAAATGCTCAAAGAAAATTATTTAAGTTCTAAACTTAACTCTTATTGAGTTTTCTTAATACTTGATCCCTCGATATCTCACAAACTCTCTGGTCTGTATATCATTTTTTTTAAAATATTTGGTTTAACTCGATTCTTAAGTGTACTCAGATGCTTAAATGCTAAATACTAACTTACTTGAGGATTTAAAAAAAATAAAAAATTTTGATTATTCTCTCCCTCCAACTTAATCGACATTATCCTCAATGGAGTAGAAAAATGAATGGTGCATAAAAAAAGAAGAAGAGATGTCACCTGATCCAGAAGTCTTTTCAAAATTGATTCTCCCTCCAACTTAGCCAATATTATCTTCAAATTCTTACAAAAGACACGAAGCAAGACTTGATTAATCTAAACAAAATATAAAAGAAAGTGAAAGCAAAAGTTGGAACTGAGTTGTCTCCTAGAGAGTGCTAAGTTTATCGTCTTCAGTCAGACCATATTTATTGACAGTGCTTCTACACAGAGCGGTCTATTATTTCTAAAAAAATGAAGATCAGTTAAAATAAAGTAAAAATTTGGATTGCCTCCCAAAAAGTGCTAAGTTTCAAGTCTTCAGCCAGACTGAACCCATGATACAGATTCAATCAGTATAAATAGGCTCATGGAGAACCATGGCCTCCTTCTTAATTTTAGTAGGCAACTCCAAGAATGGTTTCAATCATTGTCCATTTACTTTAAAAGTAGCACCATTGCTTGGATTTTTGATCTCTACAGCCCCATGAGAGAAAACTTCTTTTACTATATAGGGTCTTGTTCATCTAGATCTAAGTTTTTCAGAAAATAAATATAGCTTAGAGTTATACAAAAAAATTTTTGATCAGATGAAATAATTTTTAAAGATTGCTCGATCATGAAATACCTTAGTTCATTCTTTGTATATCTTAGCATTGTCGTATGCCTCATTCTTGATTTTTTCAAGTTTATTAATTTGTAGCTTCCTATGTTGTCCGGCCTCGTTTAGATCCATGTTCAACTTTTTGATAGCCCACATAGCCCTATGTTCAAGCTCTACTGGCAAGTGACATGCTTTACCAAACATAAGCCTATAAGGAGACATTCCTAAGTTGGTTTTGAAGGCAATGCAATATGCCCAAAGAGCATCCATTAGCTTCAATGACCAATCTTTTCTATTGGTGCTCACAGTCTTCTCTAGGATTTGTTTGATTTGATGATTTGAAACTTCAACTTATCCACTAGTCTGAGGGTGATAGGGTGTAGCCAATTTATGGGTGATATTGTATTTCTTCATCAGGGTTGCAAAGAATCGATTGCAAAAATATGTTCCCTGATCACTTATAATGGCTCTAGGGATTCCAAAATGAGAGAGAATATTTTCTTTTAGAAATTTGATGATAATTTTACTATCATTCGATCTACACAGCATAGCCTCTACCCATTTGGACATGTAATCGACAGCCACTAAGATATATTCATTCTCGAAAGAGTTTGAAAGTGGTCCCATGAAATCGATACCCCACACATCAAAAATCTCAACAACTAAGATCAGATTTAATGGCATTATATCTTTTTTGTGATCTATCCTACTTGTTGATACATAGTACAATTTTTACAGTATTCATGTGCATCCATAAATAAATTAGACCAATAGAATCCACATTAGAGAACTTTTACAGTAGATTTTTGGATCCAAAATGGCCACCGCAGGCTTGGTCATGACAAAGAATACGATACTTTTGATCTCATGGTCCAAGATACATCTTTAATGATTTGGTTAGGATATTGTTTAAACAGATATGGATCGTTCCAAACAAATATTTACTTGGGTAAAAATTTATGTTTGTCCTGAGTGATCCAATAAGAGGGAATCCTACCAGTGGCTAAGTAATTGACAATATCAATGTACCATGGTTCTTTGATCACGGACATGAGTTGTTCATCAGGAAAAGACTCTTCTATTGATGGTTCGTTAGAGGGTGCATCAGTCAATCGAGATAGGTGATTAGCTACTACATTTTCGATTCTTTTTTATTCCTGATTTTTAAGTCAAATTTCTGAAGAAGTAAAATTCATCGGATCAAGCGTGCTTTTGCATCTTTCTTTATTAAGAGATGTCTAATAACTGAGTGATCAATGTATATAATGACATGTGATCCAACCAATAAAATTAAATTTTCGAGGGCAAAGACGATAGCCAAGAACTCTTTTTCAGTAGTTGAGTAGTAAAGCTGTGCATCATTAAGGATCCTACTGGCATAGTAAATAACTCACGATAACTTATCAATTCTTTATCTTAAAATGACTCTGATGGCATGATCTGATGCATCACACATGAGTTCGAAGGGTTGAGTCCAATCGGGTTGGTGAATGATGGGTGCGGATGTCAATGCTTTTTAAGATGCTCAAAAAATCAAAGCACTTAGAAGTAAAATCAAATTTGACATCTTTGACAAGAAGATTAGTCAGTGGTCGAGCTATTTTGCTAAAATTTTTATGAACCTCCAATAAAAGCTAGCATGTCCTAAGAATGAGCGAATTTCTTTGACTGATTTGGATGGTGAAAGATTTACAATCAAATTTATTTAATTTTATCCACTTCAATTTCCTTCTTTGAGATAACATGGCCAAGTACTATACCTTCTTTGACCATGAATTGGTATTTTTCCCAATTAAGCACTAAATATTTCTCCTTACACCTTTCTAAGACCAATCTTAGGTGATGTAGGCACTCGAAGAAGGTGGAGCCAAAGATAAAAAAATCATCCATAAATATTTCTAAAAATCTCTCAATCATGTCATAAAGATGCTGACCATGCACCTTTGAAAAGTGGATGGAGTATTACATAAACCAAAAGCATGCATCTATAGGCAAAAGTTCCAAATGGACAGATAAATATGATCTTCTCTTGGTCCTTTGGTGCTATAGGAATCTGGTTATAACCGAATATCCATCAAAAAAATAATAGAACTCATATCCGGCTAACCTTTCTAACATCTGGTCAATGAATAGTAAGAAAAATAGTCCTTTCTTATGGTTGCATTCAGTTTTCTGTAATCAATACAGACTCTCCATCCAGTTTGAACTCTAGTCGGCACTAACTCATTTGCTTCGTTTTGGATCACTGTTATCCCTGACTTTTTAGGTATTACTTGAATTGGGCTAACCCATGAACTATCTAAAATGGGGTAGATAATTTCATTATCTAGTAACTTGAGAATCTCTTTCTTCACTACCTCCTTCATAGTTGGGTTAAGTCTCCTTTGGGGTTTTCTAATTGGCTTGGCTTCCTCTCCTAAATGAATTCGATATTGGACAATTGAAGGGCTGATCCTTTGATGTTGTCATGGTCCAGCCTATGGCTTCCTTATTCTCTCTAAGGACAGCTAAAAGTTTTTTCTCTTGAGTTTGATCTAGGTCTGATGCGATGATTACGGGTAGGGTTTCTGATGGACCTAGATATGCATATTTGAGGTGCTCAGGGAGTGTTTTGAGTTCTAGTTTCAGTGCTTCTTCAATCAATGGCTTCTATATTGGTTCATCCATCCTTACAAGTAGTTCGACAGGTGGTTGCCATTGTAGATAAACTCTCTGATCACTAGATAGAAAAATTTCATAAACTATTTCAGATTCTTGATCTAATCAGAGATTACAGTCAAAATCTTCTTCTCCTAAGTCAATGGGCTCATAGATCTCATCCTGGATCAGGTTTACATCAACGAATTGGTCCCTTTATTTCAAAATTAAAATATTAAGATCAATGGTCATGTTTCCAAATGAGAGCTTCATGAGTCCATTACGACAATTGATTAGGGCATTGGTGGTTGCTAAGAATGGTCTTCCTAAAATTACTGGGATGTGATCTTTTGGATTAGACACTGGTTCAGTATCGAGGATCACAAAATCTATAGGGCAAATGAAATTACTGACTTTGATTAACACACCCTCCATAACTCCTTTGGGACCCTCACTGATCGATCTGCTAATTGCAATGTGATTTCTGTAGGCTTTAGTTCTTCTATCTCCAATTTTTTATAGACCGAATAATGTAAGATGTTCACACTAGTCCTTAAGTCTAATAAGGCCCTATCAATGATGGTTCTTTAATGACACAAGAGATTATCGGAGACCCTGGATCTTTGTACTTAACGGGCATATGGCTCGACAGATATGAGCTCACACTGACCGTCAAGAAGGCTTTTTTGGGAATATTGGTGGTCTTCTTCTTTGTGCGTAGGTCTTTGAGAAATTTGGCATATATGGGAACTTGTTGGATCATGTCTAGTAGAGGGATATTTACTTTCACTTGTTTAAATATTTCTAAGATTTGATCCATATGGGCTGAGTGTCTGTTGGATCTAAGTCTATTTGGAAAGAAGATATAGGATTAGTGGGTGATGTCTCGAATTGCTTAAACCCTGAGATAGATTCTATAAGTGGCTTGGGTGGTTTGTTAATCTCTGTTGACTCCTTAGACTTACCTGGCTCTTTAGACTCGATCTGATCGATCACTCGCTCATAAGGTGGTTTAGACAATGGGTCATCTTGATCTTCAGATGTACCGACATGGTTGTTTACTTATTTTTCAGACCTTAAGATGTGAATTGTATTTAATTGGTTGATCTGGACTCCTTGTTGTGGTCCTTGATTATTTTGGATTCTAGGATTAGCTTCGGGTTGACTCGGTAGTTTATCTTTTTTTCTTTCACTCACAGTCATGGCTAATTGACCTAACTGCATTTCTAAATGGACAATAGCCTGGGTGTTGGAAGTTAAAGCTGACTCATGGTCTGCTTGAAGTTATTTAGTGTAGTGTTGGTGCTAGCAGTCGATTTTGCTAAGATTTCTAGACTCTTTTCTAGTGAGTTAAGCTTTTGATCGTTACTGAAACCTGATGGGTTATTTGATGATTGAGTGAATCTAGGATTGGACTTAGTGAAGGTAGGTTTATTTGAGTTTGACCCTTGTGATCAAAAAAACTTAGGATAGTTCCTCCATCCTGAATTGTATGTTGGTGCATAGGGGTCATTTATGGATCTTTGATAGGTTGCGTTCACCTGTGCTACTTTGTTCTCGATTGGACCCATTAAGAAAAGACATCCTTCCATTGTGTGGTCTGTGGCATTACATCTATTGCAAGTGGATGTTGCAACTTGATTCACTTGGGTGTGTCCCTTGAGTTCTAGGGCCTCTATCCTACGGATCAAAGATGCAAATTTAGCCTCTTCAGCTAGGAAAGGTTGAACTTGATATACACCCCTCTTGAAGGTGTGAGTCTATCGGATTCTCTAGTAATCTCCCATTGTAAGCTCTTTTCTGTTAGGTCTTCTAGAAATTGTCAGGTTTCTATAGGCTCTTTGTTCATGAATCGACCTTGATACATTGATTCTAACATGGTTTTAGAGTTTGGGTCTAGTCCTTCATAAATGATTTGGCACAGCCTCCAAATTTCTATTCCATGATATGGGCATTGACTAAAAAGATTCTTAAAACGATCAAAGTACTTCCAAAAAGACTCACCGGATAATTGATAAAATTGATTAATTTCATTTCTAAATTTGGCAGTCTTATGGTGTGGAAAATATTTTATCAAGAATACTTTAACAAAACCCTCCCATGATGCTATGGATTGGTTAGGAAGACTGTATAACTACTTTTTGGCACTATCTTTGAGGGCAAAATTGATCAATCTAAGTTTTACGGCATCTTCAATGAGCTGTTGAAGTCGCATCATGGTGCATACTTCCTCAAATTTTCTCATAAAAATGTATGCATCCTCGATTCCCATAAATTTGAAAAGCATGTTTATGATCTGAGGTTTAATTTAAATTGGCATCAGTTTGTGATGGTCGGATACATGAGGATTGGGCTGACCCAACTGGGTAGCAAAGGTCTTTCAGTACCCAATATTCATGTTCGGGTTCACCCATGGTGGGCTTAAGGTCTACTGGACTCGATGCAAAGTTTGAATCTATTCTCACTAATCGACCAGATATCCTTGTCCAAA
>KE504696.1:1238434-1251534 GCA_000441515.1 Elaeis oleifera
TATATATATATATATATACACGCACACGAAGCATACATACTTGTTATTATTTTTAAAAAAAATTCATGAGTGCAGAATTACTTTGTTTTTGTTTTCTGTAATGGAAAATCTTATTAAGATTTAGAATCGAGAGAAGCTCTGAGTGCAGAAAAGAATCAATCTTCAAAACAAATATGATATTTTGTCCATCAATAATTTGAATTTGTTTCAACTCATTTGGTTTTCATGTTGTTAATCGTATTGACAAATGAATTTAAAAAATGATGATCCAACAAAAATAATTGGACATATTGTTACAAAGGATTGCATTATATAAAAAAAAATCATGATTTTTTATGTTGAAAAACATTTCTAAAATGGAAATATTCACTCTTGTTCACAATACCAATATTAAGCATGTTGGCTCCTCGAAAACATAAAATGGCAGTCATTGTGTCCAAGATTTTAAAACCACCGGAACAGGACAGTACAAGCAATACCATACCATTCTGGAAGAAAACTGGTGCAAGTATATAGAGTATTCCATACGATATATCCATACCCAAAGCTATACAGAATCTTGAAAAACTGATATGCCTTCCGGTATTTAGACAGTTAACCCTGTCAAATTCTAATTCCCATTGGCACATCCATCGACTGCCCATGTTCAGGCAGTCCATGAACCACAAAATATCTTCAGGTCCTAATTCTTCCACAAAGCGGTCTACAGCATCAAGAAACGACTATAATATGGCTCTTGTTAGAAGGAAACCTGAATGCAAATGAGTACGTAAGCACTAAGCCATTACATTCATTTATCACTAGTTCTCTGTAGTTCCAACAGCTACTACAGTGGTAATATACATGACACAAAAAGTCTGGCTGAAATTGCAGCCTTTAAATTGAAATAGCAAAGGTTTTAATTACAAAAGTAACAGTTAAGACATCGAACTATACAGAGGTGTACCCGCCCATCCAGTTGAGATCTACAAGAAATGAGGAAGCAAGTATCATTTAGGCTTGCAATATTTTTCATTCCACTGAGATGATGAATGGAGCTATCCATGTATAAGATCCGTAAGCTTTCTCCCAACTCAATATTCTTCATTATGGAGTGTAACTGCATCAGCCATCCACGATGCCAATTATGAATCTCATTTGTGGCAACTGATGAGTTGTTACTCTGCTGCTTAATGTACCAAGTACTTGGCACTTTATAGATTCATCTGTTTCTAATATTATGCTGATTGTAGTGTCATCCCTTCTTAGCTGTAACTCTCTCAAAATCTGCACAAGCCTCTGGTGTGTCTTCTTCACTAGGTGGCACAAGTTGCCAAAATAGAGGCAGATATGCCTCCCACTCCCTCAATATTACAGCACCTTTGTTGCTCCCAGTTTTTTCCTTTAGCAAGTAACAAAAGGATCAATTTATGGCATTACCTGCAAAAATAAAAACCCTAATGTATAAGATGTTGTCTTACAACATGAGCTTCTATCAGGCTTTTCAGCTGCATCTGTCCAGCTGGAGCTACCACTCTCTGAATCTTCACAATCTCCTTATTGATCTGTTTCAGCCAATGATAAGTATGCAACTCTGTAGCACTTTATCATATGCAAGGTCATAATACAAGCTTAAAATGGTTTACTAAACACAGAACACGTACAAACAGTGAGCTTTCTTAACCTTAAAAAGGATAATGCAAGTTCATATGCCTGCCTGCATCACCCTTGAGGAGGAAATAGGTCCTGATTAACCTTAAAAGGGATACTGCAAGTTCATATGCCGACTTGCATTGCCCTTCAGGAAATAGGTCCTGATATATGTCTGAAGGTTTGATTTCAGAGTTTCACATTTTTCATTTCATTAATTTCAAAATTTTTTGTCATGAATGATAGCTGAATAGGAAGAGAGAGCTACTAGTAGTGACTGACATTAAATGTACTGTCCCAAATAATACTAGATCCTCAACAAAGACCAGACATGGGGACACATCCATGCAAAGTTTAATGCTATTTTTTCCACACATATGGCATGTGAAGTCTTATAATTATATGCAAAGATGAATGTGAAAATAATAGGAAAATTACAGTGACATCCTTTCAACTTTTCGCAATTTACACTTACACCCCAATACTTTAATTTTTCAAATAGATCGCAAAACTTAAGATTTGTTACAATATAGCCCAACCATCCATTCGAGCTCTAACACTGTTAATGGCATGTGCGAAATGGCTAAGTTGCCCTCCATCTTCCAATACAGGGAATTGTTTTAGAGAAGTTGTGGTACCAGAGGAGAGAAGGGGCAAGGCCCCATTTGTACCAGAGAAGCACAAGCACCAAAGAAGAGGAGGGGCAATGATCAACTACTCCAATGTCAATCACAGTGGTGGTAGTGATGGGAACAGGGAAGGTCCAGCTCCAACGAATCAAGGATAAGGCAAGCCACCAAGTCAGATTCTCCAAGTGACAGAGTGACCTCTTCAAGAAGGCCCACGAGCTCGCCATCATTTGCAATGTCAAGGTCGGCCTCATCTCCCGCCCCCAATAGTCGAGGTATGTTTCCATTCTCCTCCTCCGGCTTAGGTAGGTGGATCCTCAAGATCGATCAATCTCCTCCGATGGCAATTGAGGGTGAGGAAGAGAGAGTGCGACTTCAGCATTGGTAGGGTTGGAGCCAACCTATCGACGTTGCTCTACTCGATGTCATTATTGTGGCCTTCTATAAAATAGGAAAGAAGGAGAAGGTGGGCAAGGTGCATGAGGATGGTGCGGCATTCGAGGGGTGGTGGATCTCGATGGTAAGCAGATGCATGACCTCATGATTAGGTGAAGAATGTATCCACTCTAGCCATCATGCCTCCTGTTGGAATTTGGTGTCGGGGTGTGCATGTATGTTTCAAAAATTTATTTCTAAACAACGCAGCGGAATAGAAGATTAAAACACCTTTTTAGTCTACATCATGCATGCATAAAACATAAAACACTAGGTCTACTTCATATGTTAAAATTGAACACGCTGAATTTTATGCTGAAATTGAATATGTTTCGCAAATCCTTTCTTCAAATTTGGATCTAGAAGAGAGTACATTCTCCCTTAGCCGTGCAAGTGCCCGATCTCTACGAATATTCAGTCAGGATCAGTCTAGAACAGCTCTCTTTGGTATTGATTTTTCTTCTCTAAAAAAAATCAACCTGCGAACCTGAATGAAGCCTGGATCGCGATCAACTCTTTGATCCTTTCCTTGATCTTCTTCTTCTCTTGCTTTTCTTTCCTTGATTATGAAGCTATCAAGATCTGAAAACCAGCAAGCAAAGGGGCACCCAAACACCTCTTGGGCATAGAGAAGTGGGATGCCCAAAACTCCTTGGGTGTTGGATCTTTAAGGGAGAAAAGAGGGAGAAGAGAGAGGGGCGTGGGGACCTTCTAAGGGAGGCGTGGGGTGCTGGAATTCAGTGCTTAGGAGCCTTAGGGAAGGCCCCTTTAAATAGATATAAGGTTTGAATCCTATTCAAAACCAAACAACCACTTAATACAAGTCCTACTTGCATTAAGAATCCTTATTTCTTTAGTTATTTGACCTCCTTTAGGAGATCCTTTTGGCGCCAATTATTGGAGCTCTTGCACCCACAAATATACACGCCACATGGGCCCTAGGGGACGCCCCATGCTGGTCCAACACATCCTCTAATGGGTGGGTACGCCCAACTTGATCAAATCAAGTGGCGGCCAATCAAAACTATCAAAAAAATTGATGAAGGATTTGAACCCTTAATTTATTTGATCAAAAATCCTTGGCACTCAACAATTGGAGCCCAATGAATCTAATTCATTTAGATTATTAGCAGGTAATTAAACTTGAATTAATCTTATCAAATAAGAAATTCAAACGTAAGAAAAATTAGATTCAACCATATGCTAGCAAGATTATCCTGAATCCAATCGGATTTCTCTGAATCCAATCGGATTTCTCTAAATCCAATTGAGACTTCATAAGCCCAATTGCTTATTCCAGATCTAATCCCTTTGTTGTGTGACCCGATAGGTTCAATTCTATCTGATAGTGAGATATACAATGATCTTTATCATAGTATCATTTGAACTCCTTTCAATTGATCGGAACAGTTTCACTCTAACTCATCAAGGATTATCGATCCTGAGTAACCCTAATGAGCTCTCACTATCCACCAGTGACACCTAGCAGTATGTAGTGGCAACCCAGTAGAATCGAAAAAGAATTTCAAGGTGTAGTTCACATGTGATTTAATCCCTCTATCGTGAGTCCCGACTAGATGGCAGGTCATGGATAAATCGTCAAACCTCATCATCAGTCATATGATAGATTCGATCAGCTCAAGTCCAATTGCGATCCTCATGAAAACTCTTTTCCATTAATCACAATGCTGTGACCACAGACTTTCGAACTTAGCCTCTCAAATCTTATAGAACTATTCCTCTCTATCAAGGTCGATAGATTTCATCTAGATGCGTACTCTACTCCTATAGTGGACCAACTATCGCCAACATCCACTACAAAGACTCATTGAGACCATATTTATGTGTCAGTCAAACTCCAGCAGCCTCACTACGAGCAATCATACCATCGTAGGTCAAAAGATTATTCACATAACTACAGCATCGAGACAATTACTGATGATCGATTAGAAATCCAAGTGATCTCTTGTATGATCACACTCAGTACTAGTTGTTCTCTAACAATTATCCGCACTCGTCGCTCAGTGTCTCTACACTGTAGATTAGAGACTCATCCATCCCAAAGGAAGCGATCTGTAATCCGGTCTATCCGGATCGATCACCATCCTCATGATGATACAATGATCGAAAGTATTTAGGAATTATATACATGTCTCTAATTCTCAACACCTTGAGAATATATATCAAAATGTTAATTTCATGGACGATTCAAGGACACATCACACTTGAATGAAAATAAACTCACCATTTTATTGATCAAATCAATAAATTTAGTATAAAATTGTACCCTAAATTTATTACAATGTGTCAGCTATATTGGTTTCTAGGACATACATCTAACACCTCCATCAATCTTTGCGGTGACATTACTATCGACACCTTCACCACCATCGCCCCTCCTCTCCCCCTTCCCATCCTTACCCCACACATGCCCTCCCTTTCCTCACCCTCCACCAGCCTGAATCACCATTTCCCACTTGACCGCTGGGCCTCAGAACTCCCTTGGCCTTTAAGGCACCATCACCATTGGCACCCTCACTAGCATCGCCCCTCATCTCCCCATCCCCTTTTCCCGCTTATGCCTGCCCTTTCTCACTGCTCATTGTTTAAAGGGCCCGATTCATTTTTTCTAATTTTTATTCGAATTTTTGATCTTCTGATTTTTATTCTAATTTCTGATCCTCCCATCTCTGATATTTGTGATTATTTTAGATTATCAATGGAGATATAGATATTAATTTGTTTATAGTATGGTATTTATTTTTTTGGACATCTTTTCCATAAGTTTCACATAATCTCCTTCTTTTCCCACCACACGTAAAGACAACCACTAACTTAGCAGAAATAAGAAGCCTTTCTTTAATCAAGTGATAAATCATGTGATAACAATTTTATTGGAGATGGATGGCTGGGCCACATAGCAGCTAAATCTTAAGTTGGGGTATAATTGAAAAAATCAGAAGTTTTGAGGTGTCAATGCAAATCACAAAAATTGAAGGGGTGTTGCTATAATTTTCCTTCTTATGAATGCATGTGAGGAATGTTAAATAAATGACCATGTGTGTGCGTGAGAGTGAGTGAGAGAGAGAGAAACTGTAAACGACGGAATTATTTACCACTAAAATCTGCCACCATTTATGAGTTCATTAGTTCTATACTGATCAGATAAAAAAAATGAGAAAGTTTCTTGCAAACACCTTAGGAAAAAGAGAGTCATCCTCATCGAGGATATATGCCAGACCACCAGTCATGCCTGCAGCAACATTCCTGCCCACTCTATTGGATTGGGGAATAAAGGAAAAAAAAAGAGAAAAGAGGGAAAAAAGATAAATGAGAATATTGTTGATGGATTTGCAAATTTCAAGAACAGAAATATGGGCAAAGAAATACTTACTTTCCAAGTACCACCACACAACCACCAGTCATATACTCACAACAATGATCTCCAGTACCCTCGACCACAGCTTCAGCAAGAGAATTTCTAACAGCAAATCGTTCGCCTGCTTTGCCCCGCACAAATACTTGACCACCTGTTGCACCATATAGGCAGGTGTTTCCTACTATAGCAGCATCTTCTGGGCGAAAGCCAGTATTCTCAACAGGAGCTACTATCAGCTCTCCACCAGCCATACCCTGAAAGAAAGGTTCTTACCTAATGTCAATCTACAGAAGAAGCAGAAATATGCGAGAGTGAATGGTTCACTTGTACCTTTCCGACATAATCATTAGCTTCTCCGACCAGTCGAATGTTCATTCCAGGAGTCAGGAACAAGCAAAAGATTGTCCGGCACTTCCAGTAAAACTAGAGAATGGTACAATAGAATGCATTATGTAAATTCTTGCATGTTGTCTGCCATAAAGTTTAGTGCAATGTAAAAGGCCTAACATACATTATGTTAAGCTGCCCAGCAAAACCTGTATCTCCATATTTCTTGGCAATCACACCAGCTATGCGGCCACAAACAGCACGATCAACATTATAGATTTTTATGGATTTGCTAACCTCTTTTTCATGTTCAATTGCCTCAGATATCTGCATGAAGGAAAGTGTGAAGGAAAAATTTATAACAATGTCCAACATTAACACCTAGACCAACATTGTCAAATAATAAGAGACAACCTCTTAAACGAGCAGCAAAGCTTTTGAAATTTAAGAAGCAAAGCTAACAAAGCAATATACTTCCAAACAGTTATACCAGTAAAAACAGATAAGATCCAACACTAAAGATCACAGGACATGAAACCATTGCATTAAGAGAGAAGATAGGTTACAAAATGCAACTGCAAGCACTGATTCTTCCTAATCTCAGAGTTGGCAAAAGAAAGCACTCTGAGTTTCAAGCATAAATAGCTTATGTTGATAGTTAACAAATTAAATTAAAATATTCATCCAGAGAGTCATCATCAAACTTAGGACACAAGATAAATTTATGCAAAACATTAGAAGACAAAGATAAAGATAAATGAGAACAACCTTAAGTAACCAATGTGGCATTATGCAAGATAACCAATCTGGCATTATGCAAGAAAAGTCAGAAGAGGAGATTATTTTGTTGGTTATTCAAAGAATAATTCAGAGAAAGGCCAGAAAATCTACATATGCTCTCAATTTTGAGAAAGCATGTAGTGGAATACCACATGAGGCAACTCATGGGCATCAAGGAATAAAGTTCGACATTAGTGGTGCTTTGACATTATCAAGGACATGCATGATAGGTTAGTCATAAGTTTTATCATTAGAAGTGAGATAAATTTCCTGTCATCGTCCTCTATACAAGGGTTAGAATTATGACTTCTTCTCAACTAGTTAACATACTATTTAATATTAGGAAAGGTGTGGTACATGTTATTCGAAGATGATATTCTATTGGTTCATGGGAAGAGTGCAAGGCCAACGAAATTGGAACAAGGTTCCAGCAGAAAATTCTTAGCCATGATGCCCTCAAAATTAGGAAAAAGGCAATGTAGAATGTAATTCTGATGAAATTGACAATAAGCATAGGGCCTTGGTGAAAACAAATAGCTGAGAACCCATCATGCAATTGGTTAAACAAGTATGCATCTCACATACAAAGAATGGAAAGATTTTTTTTCCTTGAGCAAAACAGTGGTCAGCAACCTCACATTTCATGGATTAAAAATGAGACAAAATCAGAAAAAACAAGAAAAGAGTAAAACTAAAATAAAAGAATAAAGAAAAGAAGAAAAATAAAGGAGCCCCAACAGTCCAAACAAGCAAATCCAGTCCAAAGACTGGCCAATGGCCAACCCACAAGAAAAATCCTAAGCTCCAAGACTGGCCAACCCACAAGAAAAAGCCCAAGCTGCACATAGCCCACATTGAGACACTGGGTTGGTCCAACCGAGAATAGTAACTCCAGCATTAACCAGCCTGACAAACAAAATTTGAACGGATCTAGCTAGCTTCCACTTGTCGAAATTGCAGACTGGTTCCCATTCACCCCTTGACGGGATCCCGCTTCATTGATGGGACCTTCTCATCACCTGCAGACTAGTCCCAACTTGCTCTTTAATGGCACCCTGCTCCATTAATCAGGACTGTCCCATCACTTGCCTGCTCCTCCGTGTGTACCTTCTCCTTGCTCTAAATCAACCACTGGCCTTCATTCTGACTCTATAACTGGCCTCCACTTAGTTGTCACCATGCATTGCTTAGCATCAGTTCCACCTATCTAACCATTAGCACCCCATCCTTGTAGATAGTGGTCAATCTAACCACCATCAACCCGATTACAGCAACCCTGATTTCTCCAACCCTTTACCTACTGATCTGGCCACTGAACCCCATTTTTGTTGATTCCACCATCCTTGAGCCCATTGTCACTTTACCGGTCCCACTACTTTTGGCCCTGACCACAACCGGCAGTTTCATCCTCACCAACCCATTACCTTTGATCCATTGCTTGTGACAACAACTTTGCCATTGTGACCTGTGATGACTCATCAACACAACATCGTTCCCACATGGACACCCTGCTGCTGGTGATGCAAGGACCTCGGAGAGAATCCATCAGCCAAAGAAGGGAGGAAGAAAAAAGGTGGGAAGAAAGGAAGAGAAGAGAAGGGGAGAGAAAGGGAGGGGGGGGTGGAAGACAGAGAGAGAGAGAGGAGTGGTGGAGGAAGGGGAATGGTTTCCTCAGCTGCCCAAGGCCGGGAGGCCTAGCCAAAATCCACACATCTCTCTCTAGAAAAGGCTAAATAGAGAAAATGCTGAGAATATTGGTCCTCTAACGGATGATGACATCTAGTAGAGAGTATGTGAATAAAGTGGAGACTTGCTAAAATGCCCCGTGAGAAACACATGCCTGGGAGAGTTACCTATATATTCCACTAAAAGAACAGCAAAGCCTCAACGTTATGTGGACCAAAATGTATAGAAGGAAGACCCAAGCAAGCAATATGATTGTGATAGCCACAATTATCCTAAGTACAATTTGTGGTAAAACTTAGAAAAGAAGGAACATGAATATTACAGGAGACACAAGAACTGCACGCACGATGGACGAGGTGACAAAGAACTGATTTTATTAGTATAGACATGTCCTACAAAGATCGAAGAAGGTCCTAATAAGAGCAAATGCTCAAAGTTGTACCCAAGGGATTGGAAATAGCAAGAGAAGACCCAAGGTAATAAGATGGAAGTTGTGAAAATTGTTTGCAAAAGAGAGAGAAACTAGAAAGACTAGAGGTGTTCCTTAATAGGAACTTCTGGTAAATAAGGATTCATTAAAAGAAAAGGATTTCCATTCTTCGTAGTTATAGTTAGAAAGTGTTTGCCGTACTGCCCTGTACTATCCGATATGGGGTATACCACATTGTACCAGTACACCATATCATACCATACCGATATTGTCATACCATACTAAATTGCATATCGACACTGTAATAGAATGGTACTGGCAAAGGATCCGATACTGAGACGGCGAACCTTATAGTTAAGGCAACAGAAGTAAAAACACAATAGTTAATATTTTGTACATTACGATGACTTTAAACATTATTTTAATAAATCATATTTCATATAAAAATAATTTCTCATGTTTTGAAAACAGGAACTTAAAAACTATTGCTACCTCAGGATCAGAAAGTATAACGTCATCAAGAACAGGACCATTTGTGTGAACATCCTGATTCCTTATTTCACTGCTGCTCCATTTTGGCAGTCCAACACTCTGAAATTACACATGAAGTCCATGAAAAATCTAGAGGCCATATACACAAGGTCAAGAATTTAATTTGATGCTAGTTTTAAAATTCATACTGATAAAATGTAACTGAAATCAAGGTTCTGGGTCTTCATCAAAGAGACGTGTTTTGGTTTCAACAACTCTGTTCGTCCAATTATGTCATCCATCTTCTCATAACCCAGTTGAGCCAAAATGCCTCTTGCCTGACCAAACATATAAATCTCATTAACTTGATCATTATGATGATTTGTAATATAAAGCTTCATGACTAGATCGGGTGCATACATCAAAAAAGAAACTTTATGTTAGGTATTCCAAAGTATTAAAAGAAGAAAGTTAAATCCAGTAGTTAATGTAGAGAGACTTCTTGTGCCGATAAAGACTAATCGATGATGGATTACCTCTTCAGCAACATATAAAAAGTAGTTAACCAGATCCCCAGGAACACCAGGAAAACGGGCACGAAGTTCTTCCCTCTGCAACAAAATTAAAAAGGCTGTCTCATGGGATATTTGCAAAAAAAAAAAGAAAGAAAAGAAAGAAAGAAAACATCTTTTCCTCTGCTACCTGACTGGCAACACCAACTGGGCAGTTATTAGTATGGCAGATGCGTGCCATAACACATCCTGTAGCTATCATAGCAACAGAACCAAAACCGTACTCATCAGCGCCCATGGCTGCAGCCATAAGGACATCAACACCACTCTTGAATCCACCATCAACTCTCAAATCACCCTTTCCTCAATCCATTTTCAATAAGCATCTGCAAAAATTTATTAAGTTCATTACCTGGACATACAAGTTCTCAGCATAGAAATCAAATTGATTGGCCATGTTGATTTAAATAGGCAAGACAAACCTGATGCGTCTCAGTTAAACCAAGCTCCCATGGCCCACCAGCATGTTTAATGGAACTTATAGGGCTTGCTCCAGTTCCCCATCATGCCCTGATATCTGTAACACAGACAAACAACTCCATCTTATTCTAAATTATTGCCTTAATAGATGAAAGCTAAGACATGTTTTTATTCAGCCTGATAAGCATATGAATGAATATAAACAGATTACAAATGATAACAGTACACCCAGCTCAACAATAACACATCAAAGGTGTGGCCCCTTTTATTCTCCAAGTAATTTAGCAGGATAAGCATTGGCTGAAGACTTAATTATGATATATGATACACTTGCTATGACAATTTCTTTACAGCTGGCCTTGTACCTTGTGTTACATGGACACTTGTGTCCAACTCCTAGAATCCATGTTGGACATGTCTGAATTAGATATTCATATGACACCTTAATGGCTCATCAAATTTTATCAACTGCAGCTCTTAAAATTGTTACAGTTGGAGTAATGAGTTCAACCCACTATAATAATGTTAAAAGCAAGGTTTTGTTTTCTCCAAAGATCAGTTAAGAAGCTCAAGTATAAAATAATTTTACTAATGTCATCGTTCTGAAATTCTTTAGCTAATTGGGAAGTTTTGAGGAGAAACATGAATGTTCAGAGACCTTTGAAACACTAATACATTTCAATATTTCTTTATATGATATTAATTAAATATAATATTTAGTTAATTGTTATGTATCTTATATCTCCATCTCCATTTTCCTCTTACTGAGTCAAGCACATGGAGACTTGTCCAAATCTGATTACCTTTGCCTAAATCCTGCAGCGCTGTTTGTACTAGACTACTGATGGCAATATAAGCTAGCACATGGCATAGCATGTTGCCCTACTAGTAAACTGCATATTATTCAGTGAAGTATGAGTCATCAATTTTACATGTCATATTTAATTGAACTTGCCTAAATAATGTGGTCTATAGTCCAATGATACTCAAGAAGCCATCTCTTTTATATAATCTTAGGGAAGTGACTAACAGATATTAGCACGACATTTTTGCACTATAGTAGAAACTGCAGATTTAACATGAAAATAGAAAAAGGAAAAAAAAAAGCTATGGAAACTTTTTCAATGACTATTTGATCATTATTAATTCATGAATACAATCATGTATAATATAATCACAATGCCATGCACTAGACTCAAAGTGATCTATAACCTATATATCTGCAGGGCTGTGAGTAGAGGTGGGCAGCGGCCATCGGGCCGGGCCGCTGCCCGGCCTGGCCCAGCATGAACTAGGTCGTGCCTGGCATGGCCTGCCAAGTACTGTAGCGGGCCGTGCCTAATACTAGGGGCTCGACTAGGCTAGGCTGGGTGTTTGGTGGCCTGCGGCCCAAGCCGGGCACGGCCCTTTAGGGCCTGGGCTGGCACGGCACGTGCCCAGGCCCGGCACAGCCCGTGTGCCCATTTGGCACGAGATGTTTTAAAATTTTATTTAAAAATAATTTTTATAAATAAATAGGTTGGGACTTAGGGGATAAATAAAAAAAAGGAGATAGTGAAATTTTTTGTAAAGTAAAACCACCTTGTATGGATATTTTTGTGCATAGTCTTTGATGCACATAAAGCTGATATTAATCTATAATATTATAACTGACCGCAGTCGCTGAACTGTTGCCAAATCTCTAATGAGCAAACAAAGAACAGTCACTCTCCTTCTCTCCATATATACATCTCTCCTTGCAAACCTCAACACCACTGCCCCAGAAAATATTTCTCCAATCCTATTCCACTCCCAGCCACCATGATCTTCCCCTCAAACTGCCACCTACCACTTGCTCCCACCCTCGAAACCCTGCTAGGGTTTCTCCTCATCCTCTCCTTCTCCTTAGCCTTCACCGAGACCAATCTCTCCAACGCTCCCACCGCCTATGATCTCCTCGAGAGCTTTGATTTCCCAAGAGGCAGGGTTCGCTGTACCGGGCCGAACCGCCCGGTACGAGGCGTGCCAAGCCGGATCGATACTTACTAGTCCGGTTCGGACTTTTTTTCGATAAACTCTCCGAACCGCACCGAACCGAGAACTGCACCGAACCGCTCGGTTCGGTCCGGTTCGTGTCCATACCGCCCAAAACCGGACGGTATGGATCGGTCGGTCCGATTCGGCGTGAACCGAACCATGCCGACATGCCCACATGCAAAAAATGGGGAAGGGAGAGGGGGGTGGGATCGGAGAGCTTTTAAATGATTGAGTCTGTTTAGAGTTCTCTGAGAAGTCTCAGAGAACTCCCGAAGCTTATGAAGGTCTCAACGAAACCATTGAGACCTCCGAAAAATTAGAAAAAA
>KE504696.1:1255041-1276197 GCA_000441515.1 Elaeis oleifera
ATATATATATATATATATATATATATATATATATATATATATATATATATATAGGTATGATATTGTTAGTACCATGTTGTTAGTACTACATTGTGATAACCTACAATTTTATGATATGATATGTTATTATTCGAGCATCACTTATCTTATTTTGATGACCCTAAGTCCTATATCTGATACCAACAAATTACTATGACAGTAGTGCATCATACATGCCATATTACCTTGAATGGTACGTTACAGAGTTATCAGCATGCATTATAGTTTCTTATTGTAGGATATCATGTTGCTTTTAGTTGTTGTTATTCATTTTTCTTGCAGAAAAAGCATTTAAGTGCCTTAGAAACAAGTATGTTTAGTTCATATCAAAAAAAAAAACTAAAGATATACATACATGCATATATATGAGTGTGTGTGTGTGTGTATCCATATAGACATATAGGCGCACGCACGCACATATATATATAGACACACACACACACACATGCTAATTTAGTATGAGGAAACGGGCCTCCAACCTACTATGTGACGATGCATACAGTAATTTGTTCTGCCACCTAAGCGAAAACCGGAATGATAGGAAGCATATGAGGACCATGCAGAGTTGAACCTTCATGTTTGTGAAAGAGAATTTGAGAAGTAGGTGAAATGACTATCATCCTGTTACGTAAGTGTTTCAAGTTTCCTGCTTTAGGAATTTAAACTTCCTTACCTCTTAGATATCATATTGCCAAGGACTTAAGTCCTGGTGGGATGTCCCCTAGGACATTAGGATGGGATACCATCCCGAGTGTTGGGACAGGACCATCCCGCTATTATCCTAACAACCTAGTTAACACGTCTTGGACACCCCCCCCTCCTCTGGGACATAAAACTTGTATGCAATAACACAATGCAGTTAGGTTGCATACTCCGTTCATAGTGGATGAGCAAAAGTAAATTCATAGAAAACTTTGCTACTGCATCACCACAACATGGACAATAAACACACCAACATAGAGTGAATTCGTAATCAATACTAAGACTAAAGTCATGTTTCCTAGGATTTACAGCATGGAACTGAAATTATCCAAATTACATTCCAAGATTATCTTATACTGTCTATATTTTCATGCCTTACCTGCATGACTTACCTAAAGAAAATGATTATCCGGTAATACTAATGCTTATAGATTTTTTCTACTCTGTTTCTATTGCATCCAAGGTTAACTTCACTGACTTCGTGGTCGATTGATAAATATTATCAAAATCATAAGGTAATTTGAATATGAAAACTAACATAATGTTCGCAAGGTTCGCCGACTTGGGACTAGACCCTGTGCCAGCCAACCGGTGGTACAAATCGGTATGCCCCTATATTGAACCGTATCGGGCCCAAATCGACATGAAAATGAGGGAAAACTGGGGAGGCAAAAAGAGAGAGATAGGAGGAGGGAGAGAGGCGAGCAAAGATGCCGGCAGTGGCCACTGGAGGGCTGTCGAGGCCTTAAGAGCTCCATGGTCCTCTACGAGAGAGATTATAGAAAGAGGGCGATTTCGAAACTGTGGCACTATGGAGCGGATATCTACTGTCCGGCAGCCACCCGACAACATCCCCACCGCCTTCCCCTCCCTCCATTTCTCTCCCTCCCCCTCTTTCTATCTCTCTCTAATCTTTCTCACAGAGGACCGTGGAACCTCGAAGGCCTCAGTAGGCTATTGCCGGCCTTTCCATCTCCTTCTCTCCTCTTCACTCTCTTCGTCTCTTTCCTTCTCCCTAGCTTCATTTTTGCCGGTATTTGGAATCGAACACCAAAACCACATTGGTTAGCCGTTGGTATCATTCAACACGTCCCAAACCGCTTAGTTCGGGATGGTTCGGCATTCCATAAATGTTCAGAGTACTAGCAGCATGCACCAGCAAAAAATATTGTCCAGCAAAATTCAAATTATCGGAGCATTAAACAACTTTCATCTATGAAAGAAAGGCTGATTTTGGACGCTCAAGGGAATGGAACATATGAAAGGAAAGGTAATAAATTGAGAGCCCAGCAAGTAAACAAATGCTAACGAATTGTAAGAAATTCATATTAATGAGGGAACAAGAACCGTGCAGCAGGGATAGATGATTGATGGGATAAGACTTGTTGGTTACCATTGTTGTACTAACAAAATATATATAGGACAGGCAGAATAAAGAGTGCATATATTTTAGAATATAATGCCAAAGATGGCTCTGACTTGGCACCTGTATTATATCAGCATTGGCCTTAGCTACTCCAGCAGCCACAGTGCCAATTCCTGCTTCTGCCACAAGCTTTACAGATACCTTTGCCTTAGGATTGACCTACATGCATATAGAGTGGATTCCACATGCAGCTTAGTATAACCATAAAGATGAGAACATATCAAAAATATTATTGATGTTGTTAATTCTAAATGGAGTAACATTATCAGTTGTGAGGTGGCAACAGTTACGAAATGGAAATAGCCATAGACAATGCATACTGTACCTGGTGAAGGTCAAAAATTAACTGTGCAAGATCCTCAATTGAATAAATGTCATGATGAGGTGGTGGAGATATAAGTGGAACCCCAGGTTTAGAATTTCTTAGCCTGGCAATATAAGCACTAACTTTTTCCCTGGAAGTTGACCCCCTCCCCAGGCTTTGCACCTTGTGCAATTTTAATTCCAACTGGTCAGCATTGACTAAAAATGTTGGAGTGACGCCAAAACGTCCTGAAGCAACCTGAGAGGATTTACATGTTCAGCAGATTACAAAAGGATATAAGAAAGATTTGTTGCGACGATGTTGTCAACTTTAAAACATGCTGGATACAAATGGAACCATGACCTGCATGATAAAAGGAAGGAGATCTTATAGAGAAAAAGATCGATTATGACCTGTTTAATTGCACTTGTGGCAGTATCTCCATTCTGAAGGCCCTTAAGGTGAGGAAATGTTGGAGAATAGCCATCAACAACATCTCCTAGTGGATGCCAACGAATCGGATCCTGCATAAAACTCAGAATCTTTGATAAGCTTGTAACCTAAACTACTATCTAATAAATGTGACTAAGAAACAAACAAAATTCTAGTACATTTTTATATAATACTCTGTTATAGCAAGACTATTAAACCTACCTCACCACCTTCTCCAGAGTTGGATTTTCCACCCAATCTGTTCATTGCTATCGCAATTGCCTCATGTGTTTCCCTTGATATAGCACCAAGAGACATGCCACCAGTGCAGAAACGTTGGACAATGGAGGATGAAGGTTCAACTTTGCCAATAGGGATTGGTGGCAGGTCACTTTTAAATTCAAGAAGATCTCGGAGAACCTAAGAATGGAAAAGAACAAAAAAATCAACCATATCAATCCTAGATGACGTAGAAAATGAAATTAGCATCTGATGGATGAAGTTGAAAACAAAACTCACATTCACAGGTCGATTTGCAAGGTGCTGTTGATAAATAGCATACGCATTTTCACTCTTTTGGCGAACTGCTTTGTGAAGCAATTTCGACATTTCTGGGTTATTTCCATGATATTCTCCTGGATTAAGTGAGAAAACAATAATATGCATCAGCAAACAATTGAAGCAGGATTATGCTGCATTCAATCCAATTCATGAGTAACTGAATAATATGATATAGACATATTTGCTCTCAATTAATTTGATCTTGAAGATAAATGAGACCATTACTGAAAAGCTTTCTCAGATCTATTTGGGTTTGGAACTTGCAGACATAACATGAAATGAAAAATATCTGAGGCCAAATTATGCATTATTATAAAAGATCGATGCTTTTAAAACGTACTGCTATCCAGCAACATCAATTTAAGAAGTTGGAAGTGAATGAACGTTGGGAAAAAGGGACAGAATATATAGGCCATTGTTCCACTTATTTGAGTTGAGGCTTGAATATTCCTTTCGTCCAAGACAGCTAGAAAGTTTGCTATAAATTCACTCTTTTAATGGGAATGCAGCTTAACAGCTGAGTTTTGCATAATTTTTCTTAACCAACATCTGACATGCTCATTGATCATTTTACATGACCACTTGAACAATATAGGCATAAACAAGAAATACATTAGGAAAATTTGTACCATTATTCTCACAAATCAAGGGTCATTAGTGGATCCTGTTTGTTCAAGTAAATTAATATCAACATAGCATCTAATGACCACCTGTAATTCTAATGCTTCTGACCAGCATAAATATTAATTATATCAACTAAACTATATCTATTTACATTATTGGAAAAAATTGGGGAGCAACAGCCATTAGTTAATAATAAGGCTGGCAAATGAGCAAGCTGCTCACGAGCTAGCTCGGCTTTAGCTGTCTCAGTTAATGAGCTGAGCTAGAGCTAGGCTTAGCTCACTGAACCTCTGCTCGAATCAGCTTGAACAAGGATTCAAGTACTCCTGTAGCAACAAGCAGGAGATGGGACAGTCCCAAGTATAAAGATGAAATTGTCTCATCTCATGGTGCTCTCACCTTCCTGTTCAACACATCTCAGGACATCCCTCATCCCAAGTTTAGGATGTGGCAGGATGGTGAGATGCCCCGTTCTTAGGAAACAAAAGGGGCAGTCCCATCCCAAAGGATTTGAATCATTACTCAAAATAATATAACTAATTTAAGTAATATATTATTTAATTATTATATATACAAAAATAGATAATATAATTATATGAATAATTATTTTTATATATAAATTAATATAGATTATATAGAATAGAATATATTACAACTATAAGAACCATGGTATTCCGTACCAACCTAAACCGGCCGGTACACCCCATATTGAACCATACCGATAGGGAGCCGGCCCGGTTCAGATCGAATTTTTAGAAAATGGCCTAAACCACACCGAACCAGTCGGTATGGTTCAGGGCCGAACCATCCGAAACCGGGTGGTATGCATCGGTTCGGGCCCGAATCGAGCCATACCGTGTGGATCACTTGGGGGGAGTGGGTGGGTGGGTGGGGGGGCCAAACATGGGCACTGGACAATGCCTGGCACGGTCCGGCCCAGGCCCATCGAGCCACAATCAAAATGGGCCGTGCCTAGCATGGTTCATTTACCCCGACCTTGGCCTGGCACGGCCCTAGGCTCGGGGTCTGGCGACTGGGGGGCCAAACATGGGCACTGGGCGTGCCTGGCACAGCCCAGCCCAGGCCTATCGGGCCACAATCAAAACGGGTCGTGCTTGGCACAATCCGTTTACCCCGGACCTTGGCCTGACACGGCCCTAAGCTTGGGGTCTGGCAGGCCGTGCCTGCCCGCCAAGCCTAATGGGCGGTCCTTTTATTATTTTTTTAAAAAAAAACTCAACCTAAATAGGTCGTGCTAGGCACAACCCGTTTAAACCCGTTACGGGCCGTGCCTGGCATGGCCCGTTTATTGCTATTACGGGCCAAGCCCGGCCCGTAATAGCTAAATCTTTTTTTGGGGGTTATAATGGCTATCTTAGCTGTGCACATAATATCTTAGCTGTGCCGATGTCTACAGTAGCATCAAAATCTACTTTTAGGACAGATCGATGAATTCTGGATGAAAAAAGAGTAGAATAATCGATAAAACAATTGAGATACTACTCTGCTTCAAAGATTGGTTGGATGCCGAGGCGAGACTTCAAGATAAAAATGGATATAATACAACATCCGATGACAACGACGACGACACAAACAATACCGACGATGCATGACGATCAGTAAGATTTTCAATTATTAATTTCTCATATCTATAACTTTTAGTTTTATCTTTTCATTATTGAGATGAGTCACCTTAATTTCTTCTTTCTTCGTCATTGTATTTAGAAGTCAGGCCTAGCCCTCCTCCCTCCTTTGTACCATTTTGATTGATATTAATAAATCGATAAGGGTCCACGCCAAACCGCCCACCATTACAAGGTGATTTTTATTTTACAAAAAAATCTCACATCTATTTCACAAAAAAATTCCAAAAAACCCCACGCGGGCCGTGCCGGGCCTGGCCAGGCAGTGGTGTGCCTAGCCTGTGGGCCATGCCAGCCCAGGCCCTTATGGGCCGTGCCGGGCCTGAGTCGCAGGCCGCAAATCCCCAGCCCAACCCGGCCCTTTCTAACGAGCCATGCCTGGCACGGCCCATTTCATGCCGGGCCAAGCCAGGTCGGGCCATGGGCGGCCCGGCCCGTTGCCCGTGTATGGTGGGGGCCATGGGATAGGAGAATCTGTTGTCTGCCTTTTAGGATAGGGAATCTGTGGCTCTGCCTTGAAAGGTGGAGCCTCACGAGTCATAGAGAAGTTTTTTTTTTGTGACTCCGACGACGAATATGAGTGAAAAAAAACATCCCATTCTCTGACTCTGCAACGACGATAATGAACTGTGACTCACACATATTTCAACTGAAAGCAAGGTAATCCACTATTCTCTGGTTAAATAATTTTTTTCACCTTTTTTTAGCCGAAAAGGCAAAAAATAGAAAAATAAGGAGAAATCATGCCAAAATTTATGATTTTGGTATGGTTTCATTATATATTATAGATATTTGGATGATTTACATGATGACGCTAAAATCATTAACTTTTATTAATTATATATATATTTTAAAATATATATTTTGAAATAAAATTTAAAAATAAAATTCAAAAAAATATAAAATCAAATATTATTTAGAACCATTTAAGCTACTTTCAGTATAAATTTATCCACTTGTGAAGATTTTGATGCATGATGTGCATAATAGCCTAGGCTTAGTTTCGAATAAAATAAAAAATAGCATCTAACGTACATTAATGGACTTAGAAATATATATAGCATTCGTAACATGTTTCTACTTAGATCTAAGCTCAAATATTTTTAATTTTAAATTAAAAAAATTATTTTTGACTATTTAAATAATAAAAATACATAATCAATTTAAAAATATGTAAAATTAGTAATATATTTTAGCTAATTCAAAAGTATTATTTGAAGCACATAACATAATTTTCTGAATTAATGAGACTTAAAATTATTATTAAAATTTTAAAATATATATAAATAAAATTATGAGAAATTAAAAATATGAAATATATTAATAAAAAAATTTTATAATAAAAATTATAATATTTTATATAATTATTAAACTGATGTATTTTGTTAAACTTACAGAAATGAATAAGAAGGATATAGAGCGTGATATTAGTTAGGAGCATGACAAGATGCTCTCGGCTCGACATCATTGGAGATGCAAATGATGCAGCACAGAATTCAAAAGAGAAGAAGTGATTAGGTTCAAACAGCATTTCACTAGTACTTATCCCGATGTGGCCATATGTCGAAAATACCCACAGAAGGTCCGACAATTGATGAAGAAGCACTTCGCTAATTCTAAAACAACAAAGGAGAGGACAAAGCAAAGAGGGCGGAGGTGTACCATCAAGTTGTAGAGCCACCTTCCTATCATTCTAGAGAGTCAAAAGAGGCCTTCGCTCTAGATGATGAGAAGGCACAGATTGAGGCTGCCATTCAGACGAGTCTGAATGATCAGTACCAGCTAGAGGAGATGGTCAAGTATAGAGAGCAATTTGGATCATCATTCTATGAATCGGGGTTTGGCTCTGCGATCGCTGGAGGAAAATCTAAGTTTAGGAGGACCACCTCAGTTAAGGAGCCTGTCAGTAGAGGCAGGCATAGTATTTCATTGATGTTGGTGGCTTTTGGCAGTAAAAATCCTCTAGAGATATTCCAGCAAAAGCCACCATCCATGATTTGGATCCACAAGCTTTTTTCAAGAATGATCCAAAGCAGCAGAGGATTGACAGTATGTTGAAGAAGAATAAGAAAAGAATATATGACGAGTTATTGAATCATGATTCATTTCAGCCACATTCCAATGATGCAGTGAGCAATACTTAATATCGATCTGCCATTTCAACCATATAGACTGTCGATCCGAGTGTAAATCTCCCAACACCCAAGGACATCTATGGTCAGCTTCTTGAGAGTAATGAGGGGGATTTACAAAGATGGATTTGCAAGAATAAATGACTCATATACGGACTGACGGTAATGTGTGATGGCTAGACTGATCCTACTAGATGGCGTATCATCAATTTCTTGATATATTATGATGAAAAATATTTTTTCACAAATCGATTAATGCTTCAGATAAGGTGCACGACACCGCATACATCCTTGGATTGATGGAGAAGGTATTCAATAGGAGAGCAGAATATCATGCAGGTCATCACAAATAATAGGCCGCAATATAAAATCGTCGGAGAGTTGCTGATGAGCAACGATCGCATATTATTGGACCCCATATGCTGTACATTACATTAACCTCATGTTGATGGATATTGAAAAGCTTTGTAGGATGTAGCAGGTAGTGGACTCAGCCCAAACTATTACTAAATTCATCTACAATCATACATGGATCATGTCATTGATGCAGAAATATATTGGGGAAGATCTTGAGACCGGATATTATACGGTTTGCTATAAACTATATAGCACTTGATAGTTTTTGCAAAAGCAGCCTTGCGTCAGATGTTTGTCAGTACCGAATGACAATAGAGCAGATATGCGAGGGCTGGCACTGAGGAAAGTCATGTAGAGAATTTGGTGATGACTCAGTCATTCTGGCAATGGGCTGATAAGATAGTGAAGGTTATTTAGCCGTTATATGAGATGCTTCGCGCTGTGGACAGCGAAACATACCTCCAGATGGGCTTCTTGTATCACACGATAAAGAGGACAAAGAAACAGATCAGTCAGATAGATTCGAAACATGCTCAAAAATACATCAACATCATTGAGCACTGTTGAGACTACAAGATGGGTAGAGATTTGCATCTAGTCGGTAAGCACGAATTCAAGAATCTTCTGAAATTTTTCTTCTCTTGTACATGTATAAGTCTTTAATCATTAGTGAAATTTATGTGCAGCCTATTATTTAAATATGAGATTTCAGTACACCATATATGGGATAGATATGGATAACGAATTTCTCTCTGCTCTCCGTAATGTGATATATAAGATGGTGCCTGATCCAAAAATCACATCTGTCTGCAAGAGACATGTTAGGTTAATTAAGATGCAAATATATAACTTAATTCGATCTGTGATCAATAATATATTTATTAATTTAACAAATATATTTTTCACAGATGAAACAGTTTAGAGGACAGATAGCTTTGGAGTCTTATCGACTGTCGTAAATAAAAAGAAGATGAATCCAGACAAATTACATATCAATAACGAGAAAACTTTGTTGACATTACATGCCTAATAATATCATGAAATCTGATGTGTAATTTTGCTTAATATTTTTACAGCTGAATGGTGGATTCATTTTGGACAGTCCGTAGAAAATTTGAAAGGTGTGGCTATCCGCATTCTTTTCCAGACAATCTCCTCTAGTGGATGTGAGCGTAATTTGAAACTGTCTGACACAGAAGCGCCTTAACGATCTTGTATACATTCACTATAATTTAAGATTGAGGCTAAAATGCATTCAGGATGAAGTACAGCTGAAGTACACAAATCCGACAATAGATGATTATGCCATTGATGATGAGGATCCGATGATCGAATGACTTGCAAGCTAGCAATGGGAGCCGGAACTTGATGAGCTAGGATCCCCTCTACAATCGGCCAATTTGGTAGCTAGGGAATTAGGATGGATCCAAAACAATGGACAGATACAAATATTTCATATAAGGTTCCAACTGATCAGCCACAGCCTAAGGGGCCATAGGGGAGTCATTCATCACGTGACTCCATATCCGAGACATTCTTTCGGATGTTTGAGCGAGAAATGTTAAGACAAGGCTGGTCATCTTAAGCAGGAAGAAGACATCCATTCTCCCAAGCACAGCAAAGTCAGTTATAGAGGGGCACCTGGAGAGTTCGAAACTACAGAGAAAGGAAAGATGTTGCAGCACCCTTGAGAGTGCAGGAGTCAGCTGACTCAGATTTGGAGATCAACGAGAGTAACGATAGTAGTCATGGATCTGATGATCAGGAAGGAACTAAAGGACACGAGACCATTGTTCATGAGACAGCCGCAAGATGGTCTTCGATTCACCAATGAGTTCCAGGTTACACATGCCACACAAGATAGGGACTATGGTGCATGAGTAAATAGAGCCCATGAGCATACGATTTCATATAGACGACGGCCTCCTAGAGGTCGTCCAGTACACGATGCAGCTGCAGATGACCTTGCATGTGGAGTAGGATCCATGTATGTATGTATCTGGATCATCTTTGCATTATGAATCCTGTCATCCGCAGACAGCTTATGATCTATATAGATATGGATATGGTGTATCTGAGACACTGTCTTTCAGTGACTACTATCCTATGCAGTCCAGAACATCTTACGGATCGGATTGTGCTGCCGACATATTTGGATAGGCCCCTCCACAGCCATACCATCATCCCGAGGATACCTCTCAGAGTCAGAGTTTGAGCGAGAGATCTGAGATTCCTTACAATCCAGAGAGGATACTTTATGGGATGAATATTAGGATTACAGTGTAGCTTGATAGAGAAATAGACCGATATTCTTCAGAGTATGAAGATGATCCGAATATATGCGAGCATCACAGACACTCGACAAGATATTAGATCAATAGAGATCTTGAGGTTAGTACATTATTTTTTAATTTGTACTTTAGATACATTTAATGCGCTATTTTAGACTTCTTTTATTTTATTTCAAAATGATAAACTTATTATGTAACATAAATAAACATTAATTTAGATCTAAAGTAGTTTAAAAATTAATAAAAATAAATTAGAATAAAAAAGACTGAAAAAATAAAAAAAATTGCATCCCAGTGTGAAACTTGCACGCCACACTATACCGACGTTCGATACGGTACGATACCCAGTACCATATCATATTGATCAGGAACTAGTATGGAAATCGATACCAATTCTTGAAACCTTGATAAGAACAAATATAATCAGGATTATTACCCCCAACTATCTAAATGAAAGCCTCAAATGATCTTAAATTATAACTAGAGTTATTAAACAAGCTACACACAGACAGTCTAGACTTGGCTTGAATATACAATGAGTTGAGCAAAAGCTATGCCTGGCATAGGCCAAGTTCAGCTTGTTTCCACCTCTCTTAGTACGACACCAACTGATTTACCTGCTTAGTGACACTTTCAACCCCCTTTGTGACCAAGAATTTTCAATTTGATCATAAATTTTTGAGAGAAATCATCAAGCAATAGAATACTTATGTAGTCTCAGATAAAGGAGCTAAACTATATATGAGAGATAAAATGACTAATTACAATCCTGTGCAACAATGAATTACAAAGTAAGTGAGGGTAAATAGAGTTCCAGATTCTAAACAGTAGATGATAACATGTAAGAGTTGATTATAAGTATGTGATCCAGAACAGGTTCTAGATGGCTAACATTTGGATTAGAGTAATAATAAAACATGAATGAGAGTTGTAAAAAGAGGATCTGGAAAAGGTTGAGTTATTGAATGATGTGGCCCTTAATTGGACCAAATTGCATTGACGATGTCAGCTAAAAATTGATGGAGCTTTGCTATTTTTGGATATTTTGTTGATGACTACTTCCAAAGCTAATGATGACAAAGATTCACAATGATTCCTTATGTGACAATTTCCACAAGATTATATAACTTGGAAAATAACTAAATATGACTATTGAGTTTCAATTAACTATTTCCCTATTATGATTTGTCTTTTTCCTATATTCCCTTTGACTTTCCATATGGACAAAAACATTAGAACATCGAGCAATCATAGGTGGTGGCATGGTGTTAATATTGCTTGTTGTTTATGAAGAATCACAAAAGATAAAGAGTTTCGAGTAAAATCCTCCATTGTCTGATTAAGCTCAAAGTGAATTAGGTCATTCTTTGGGTTAGATTTAATCGTATAGTGAAAAGCAATAGAATATGCTTCTACTTTGAAGTCAATTCAATAGTATATCATCAATTTCTACATTTTCAGTTTGTACTACAATAACGCTAACTCAATGTTCCTGCTCAAATCAGGAAAAAAATAATGATTGTATTGTATGGAAACAAATAATATTCGACCATGAAAAGTATTTGGAAAACCAACTAACATGTTCTCAATTCTTATGTCAAAGATACAGTAAACAAATACTACCTCCTGGTCGGAATTGAATGAACCCAAAGTTTTCTAGCCTCTTAGCTGTATCCTCTGAGAAAGCCTTCACCCAAAATGACAAGGTTTCCCTTGCCAACTTCAAGAATAAACGACATTCATAAGAACAACATGATTATCAAGCACTCATTATTAAATAACACTTTCTTAGCAGATGAAGAAAATATCATACATATTAAGAATTTAAGACTGACAAGTGACAACACATACACATGGTAAGAATATAATGTATTCTTATATCCAGTATGTTATCATTATATTATTTCCACTGATTATATTACCATTTGGCCTTGATAAAAGCATATGAGCGTAAACCTGAAATTATAAACCATTTTTACATAAAATACATTAATTTAAGTGAATGGCAAAAGATTTTCAAACTCCTCTTTTCATTATCAAATTATAATGCTTCAGCGTGATCAACTTCATTGCATGAAATCTTAGTTTGCTAAACAGAAGTGTAATCAATATTTAGTAAATGGATTTCAGTTTGTGCATTATGGACTGTTCTTAATGACTGTCTAAAAATTATCTATGTACTCTTGAGTCTTAATTTGTGTTGATGACTGCCTTTTCTCCATATGTGTTTTGCATTCACGACTGATCCTAGAAGGCCTTCTTTTCTTCCCTGAGAATTCATCCATTTCCATATCACCAATTTTTTTCCAACTACTAGCTGCTTGGACTGCTTATTTTTAACCTGATTGGAGCTGAATATGCTACGCAAATTCTTGTTCTCAATAACAATGAATCTGATCAGAACATCTCAAACCATCATGTCATACATATGTAAATGAAAGATCATCAAAAACATGCATTATCCACTGTTCACATAAATTACTAAATATACACAACTAGTATAGTTCTTAAGCCTTATATATCATGCGAACACACAACATAATATGCTTATAAAATGCCTCCACATATAAAAGTCTCCAACGGGATTAGATTAACTTATCCATGAGTGGTTTCTTGGACCAGAAAGATACCATTGATATACTAAACACCACTCTCAAAGAGAGGAAAACAAAAGGACATGTCAAAACCAATACAAAATCCAGAAGTATGATTACAATTGAAATGAACAGAATATATATCATCGTGATGCTATATGTATCCTTTTCACCCCTCAAGAGTGTTTTGATCTCCATCATACAAGGATTACTTATCCTTTTGGTGCATGCATTCTTGCACCAAAAGAGACAAAATATCTCCTTTTGTGGCTTTGTATATGTATGCATATATCTACATAAATAACATGATCAATGCGCTATGTATTCAATGCCCTGTTCCAAGAAAAGTGACCTTACACTTGATCATGTTCATATATCTTAATTTATTCTGATTATATGTTGCATTCCAGAATTACCTTGTTCTTACAGAAAACAGAACAAAGACCAGGTTATTTTGCATAATATTTAAATTCACGCAGATACACCATTTTATAGCATATACTGGAATTTTGAAATCTAAAAAGTGGCAGTTTTAGCATGTACGCACAAGAGCTTAGAGGTTTACTCAGTTGTATCAGTTACCTCATCAAGAGTTAGTCCACCTATTCTGGATACACTTCCACAAAAAGCAATATCAACAATTTCTTGTCCAAGGCCATAAATTTCAAATATTTGTGCCCCACAGTAACTGGAGGGAAAACCAGCATTGAGGAGACTATTGATTAACAGGAGTATGATTAGTATAATTGGTAAAACTGAAAATAAACTCGAAAATGATTTCATCCTATCCTTTTTCAGACCTTGAAAGCAATGAGATGCCCATCTTTGAAAGAATCTTGAGCAGACCAGATTTTACAGCCTGGAAACAAAATATTTCACTAGCATGAGAATAGAAACAACAGCAAAGAAAGACTTGCCAAAATATATAAACAGAAACCATTTAGCAAGCAAAAGAAAACAAGAACAGATACTCATATATCAACAATGTTAAATTTTTTATATGCCATAAGAAATTGTAGTCCATTTGAAGATCAGGACAGAACATTGAAGATTAAGGCAGAAGCATCACTTATTGGTCTATTGCTAATAAATACTTGTTTACCAAACTAAAAGAGCCACAAGAAGGAAACAGAAATGAGAACCCTTTAGACAGCTTTTAGCTTTCACTAGAATAAGAAATTATGAATCTTATATGCGTAGGATCCTTTCGGAAAGTGCCCTTCAGAACTGGCTTAATGCAAAAGTGATGAGCGAAGTTATAATATGTTCACCTGTCACAGACATACAAACCTTGCAAAAATTCCTTTGAGCCTGCTCGATTGTTACAGTAGGCATCTTCCCATTCCGCATCATATTAACAGTTTTTGTGCTCAGCCTCCACTGGCGGCATGTTTCTAATGCCAAATATGGGCATACCGCACTGGGTAATACATGAAAGTATGAAACAATACAGTGTTAACATAAGTAGTCACAACTCACATGTGAGCATGGAATGTATTAAGAAACTCAATAACTAATTCCTCTACCATGTGCATATTAAAAGATCGAAATAAAAGGAAACTAGAGAAAAGCAGCAGCAAGATCCACTACATAATGGATTAAAGCATCAGATTTTTAATTATATCAATGAGAGAAAATGATAAGTTCCTCATGCAGCATTAATTGCCCAAAAGTTGGTCCATTGCTGTGGAGATGTGCCACCTAAAATGAATGCCAAGAGTGAAACTTCTGTAGTATGAACTATGAAGTATTGATTACTGTTAATACCAGCAGAGTCACCAGAGGAGTAGGATCGGTTTGGGTTCCTACTTATAGTAGGACTTTTGAGTCTTTTCCTTGATAGGAAAAGGATTAGCATTGAATTATTTAATATTTGGAGTCTTTAAACCAAATGTATGAGAGCCCTATAACAAATACATTTGTTTTATTCATGGCATTTAAGTAGGCCCATTGAAGTGGGGTGAGTGGGATTTAAAGCTATATTATGTGGACAGTCAATTTCAAGTGTAGCATTATCATCCTAGTTTTCATCTTATGGTCTAACATGGATTTCAATGGCTTACCTTTATGGAATAGTGTAGCCAAATGCTATATATTGTGTCCTACAACTTTACAAGGAACTGAAGAAAGTCAGACACAGTGATGAGAATGACTTATCAGATGGCCATCCATATAAGTCATACATTCTTGGCCAGCCTTTGACACACCAGATCAAGTTTGGATATGCTAGGTCCATGGCATGCACATCAATCCACTATAAAGGTGTTGTTTTGGTGACTGGTGACCATTTATCACTCATGAATGACTTATCAAATAAGCAAAAACTCACTTGTCTAAACATACTAGCATCTAGGAAACAGAAAACCGTTTTGACGGTTTAAGACAAAAGGAACTCTTAAGCAAAACATATGTAAAATGTTCTGCAAAATAGACCAGAACTTGCATGAGAGTTTAAGCCTCCTTCACACGACTCTGAGCTTAGGTATGTTGCTTGACACTTGAACACTTCTCAAAGCTCACTGTTGCAGAATTGAAAGCGAAGCATTTGCCTTACTAAAGTAGTGTGAACTTCACAATAATGGTACAACAGCAGACTAATTTAAGATGGATAAGAATCATAAGATCGATTTGCAATTGGCAGCAGCCTGTACTAGCTAAAATATTTACAAAGTCTCCATGGTAAGGAATCCATTGCATTACATTTAGAAGAAAAGGAATTAATGGGGATTTCTAGCTTTGAGAAAGGCTGATTTGACAGCACGGTAGCTAGCTAGTGGCTAGTATTTTCAAGACTTGAAAGAATACTGTACACGGATGACGAAAGCCCAAGTGAAAAGTTTCTTCTAGATGATGATGCTCAACAATTTAGTTTGATTTCTAGTAATTCATCTCCAGTAACTTCCTAGACCTCTATAGTGGTAGACTCTTGCCAAATGGAGTTCAATGTTATTAGCGAAATCAGGAGTTACCTGATGATGCCCGACAGGATTATTCAAGGATAATCACAAGTAGTGCAAGTGGCTGATCAGGACTAGGAAACAGCAAAACACTGACACCTCAGCAGTTCTTTTTTTTCCCTCCCTATGGGATTTGGGCTGGCCGCTCAAAAGGTCCCTGTTTTTGGTCTAAACAAGCCTAGCTCAGGCTGATTTTCCTGGTTGTGCTAGCCCAATCCCATGAATCCTATAAGATTTTGGGCCCAGACAACCAACCAGGCCTTTAAAGATTTCTTGTATGAATATGTAAACATTAATGACACTCTATGACAAGCTTGAAGGTAAAGGATGAAAGGATATAAATAAGATCACAAGTCAGAGCATGGGAGAACTTTCTCATTTTTAAAATACTTTCATGAGATACATGAGCACACAGCTTGAGTTTAGGGATGTCAAACAGGTGAGCTGATTGCAAGCAGCTCACTTTTGGCTTGAATTTCAACTTAACTTGGGCTCATTCAACTAGTAAAAGAGCTAAACATTAGCTAGGCCCAACGTGCTCAAGTGCAGCCTGATATAGCCAATTTAAACAAATTTATTTTGGCATAAATAATACATTAATGTGCTCTCAATCCTCTTTCCAAGGCACCTGATCCTTCCTATTGCAAAATCTTTGACCAATAAACTAACATGTGTCATGAGATATGAACCGAATTATTTCATGAGGCGACAACAAAGTGTTCAGATCAATAAACTTATTAGTTGTGACAATTATTAAAATCTTGACTACATTTATATTTTTACATAACCACATAAACAATTCACAATTTCTCAGCATCACAGGACAGGGAAGTAAAGAAAAACTCTATCATGAACCAAAATTTTCTACTAGCTGTTGCAGACTGCATGAAGTTGATATAAAAGTGATAAGCAGGCAAAACTTAGGAGTTTTACAATTAAAAAAAAAAGAAGAAGCTGGATATAGAAGATAAGACCTGGCTCCATATCCAATCAAACATGCAAATTGATGGGTGCTGAAACACTGAGCAGTATCAGCAACAATAGAAGCTGACATTCGTAATCCATTTTGAATCAGATGCTGGTGGACAGCACCCACAGCAAGAAGTATTGGGATAGCAGGACGAGTTGGTTCCTGACAATCATATACATCCAGTGATTTACAATGAAAATAAAAACAAAAATCTTACACAACCATCCAGAAAGCATATATTGAATAACAACAATTATATGATAGGACAGAGCCCTATGCACCTTTTCCCGTAGGAACATAAAACACCAGATGTGTCAGCACAAAGGAATTCATATGACTTATCCATGGGAAACATTAGTTACAAGCATGCATGCCACTCGACATAGCCCACTAAACATGTCATTTATGAGATAATATTTACCAGTAAGAAGGAATCAGCATGAATTAATGAAAGTTTGTTATAAATTCAAATAAAACATACACATACTTCTACAACATGTGCAGCAAAGTGCGCATGTGGTTTTCATGAAAGCAAGCCATAGACGTTAAATATGCCTCTCCTCCGATAAAAGGGGGACAAGGCAGTTATTTTTTGACCTATTTCATGATGCTACTTGACAATAGGATAAATAAGATCTTCTGGTCCACAATTTCATGATACCAGTTGCCAAGGTTGAGTTATATCATTGTGGAACCAGTCAAGGTCTTGCACATTAATTCTACCATGCTGCATCAAGCTGATACGTAAGAAACCAACTTTGGATGCACTACCTAATTCAATTTCATTCTGTCATAGACCAATTTTAACATATACTGGTTCTAGTCTCGTGTCAAACAATTTAGCATAGCTTTTAACAAATTCTTAGAACTCTAGCTACATATATAATCCTGGATATTTGTTTCTAATTTCTGTCTTATATGTATAGCAGTATAACTTCAACTTGCAATAGGATATAACACTAAGCAATCATTTTACACCATAATAACTAAACAAACTATTCAAATTCACAGGTTTACATGCTATAAGTGCGTGTATGGACAGTACAAGTATTGCAGGCATTCATATACTCTCATTTACCACAATTTCCAGCCTTTAATCAGATGGAGAATGATGGTTTTTTTATAGTTACCACATCCAATCCATGAATCAGTCATTTGATAATCAAAAAAAGCCCAAAAAAGGAGGAGGGGGGGTGTGGAGAAATGGTTCTCCAGACTGTCTGGAATCGAAACAAGAATGTTCAAGATGGTTGAGATTGAGTTTGGAAGGGGAAAGCAATGTATATAGCCTGCCATTACATCAGCTTATATCTGCATATCAAGTACTATGAAGTATGAACTGTATAGACCACTAATTAGCAATATCGGTCAATATGGATGGTACAGAGGTGTAAGCTCTTCATATCATGTCCATAGCCTGCTAGCTAGGAATGCATCATAGGATACTGTAAGGTATGAACCAGCAGGCTTATCCCCAACATCTGCCTTACATCATAACCCTTTGTATTTGCAGTTTGCACTATATCAAAGCTTATCAACTGGATATTTCCCAAGTATTGCAAAATTGGAGGGTTGTTCCACGGTTGCATGAGCTTAAATTGTGAGCAATAATGTAACGTACTAAAAAAACTGGCCTTTAGGTTTAGGGCAAGCACCGGTCTTGCCTAAGCCTTGGCAAGAAATTCAACGTCAACCTCAAATGTTGAAAGATACTCAATCCCTCTAAGGAGTTTCTCTGTACTTCGAGTTTAGCTCCATATAGACCCATTTGGATTACAAATTGAAATGGATGATGACGATGATGATGACAACAATGATGTATTGCATATAAGCATAAACTTTGCAAGTTGGCCATCACAACAATGTGTTAAAGACATCAGGCTTGCTACACCACACAGTGCAAGTTGAGCCAGTCCAGATACAGCTTGATGCTTACGATGAGACGGTTATACATAGCAGGGAGTGTGCAATGCACAAAGATGCTCATACAGTCAACATCTTCCACTGTATCTTCCAGCTTCCAGAGAAAGCATATCAGGCTCAATCATTTCCACTATTAACAAAAGGAGAACAACCCTTGATCTAGCATTGCATTATGTTCTAAATGGAGTTAATGCAAAATTGTGTATGGTAGGATTGCAATGCATACTAGCTCCAGATGAAAGTACAGAGAAATGCGACCAATATAGGCCACTTTCTGATCTGTTCCTTTAAGATTTATGTTTGGATTTTGGTGCCTGTGGCGTTAGACCCATAGCACAGTCTGTTGACTTAAGCAAACTGAGAAGCAAAACTTATGTCCTTCACATCTTTACATTGCTTTTCACATGAGCATGAGCCTTCATATCCAGAACTTTCTACATAAAAAGACCCAGAAATTTGTGCCTTGCCTCTCTTAAGGACTAAAACCCTAGCTTTATATCTACACCTTTTACAACAAATTGTAGTACAACTACAACATGACAAGTAGTTGCAGACTTCAGACATGGACAATTGTTAAGAGCCCCTAAAGCCTACCTCTTGTTCTTTTGCTTCTTGTATAGGTCCAACACTTTGATTTTCCATGAACTTCCATTTATTCCTTCACCAGCATAACTTGTTTACATACAGCTGGTGCGTGAGAAAATTATGAGGATCTTATTGGTTTTCTGCTTCCTAGCACATCATACATAGAAACATGGCTTCCTTGGACACCAACCATGACTAACTGAACTTTCATATTTTCAAAGTTCAATACTAGTAAATTTACCATGTCTGTTAGTTGCATTGACAATCATTGGACTAATGTTTAAAAATTGATAATAATGAGAATTTGTCAATTGGAACTTCATTCCTCATTTTCCAGAAGGACATCAAGGTCACCTTGAACCCTGTACAAAAACATCAGCACAAAATCTTGGATTCTTATCATTGAGGATTCAAGTCCCGACGGGATGCCCGGGGACAAGGTCCCATCCCATGTGTTGGGACAAGACCATCCTGCCATCGTTCCAGCATGCCGATCGGTGCATCTTGGGACATCCCTTGCCCCAAGTGTCAGGACAGGGTGGGATGGCTGCTTATCCCACTCCATGGGAAAAACGAGAGAGCCCCATCCCACAAGATCTAAAACCTTGCTTATCATGATCACATATGTAGTAATGATATTGATATAAAGAACTAAAGAAGTCCTTTTCCTATTAGCCCAATAACAAATTTTGGTCATAGATTATCCAAAAACCTCTAACCACATGATGAAAAGGTGCAAAGTCTGAACTCTACTTGAGCATTTGCAGAAATTATGAAAAAGAATTCAAGCAAATTAAATTGGCCTATAACTGAAAGATTAAATAGAAAAATAAATGCTGAAAATAACAATATACATAGTAAACTATTGCTCACCAATTCCTCAGTACGGTCAGAAAGAATAAGCAATTGGGAACCATTTCGAACAGCTTCATCAGCTGCTTCACAGATTTCCATTAACATTCTTTCCAATGAACCATCTAAACCATGGGAAATATCAAAATATGTTGGCAATACTTGAGGTTTTAACTTCAAGTCCTTCATCAATAAATCAAGCTCCCCTTCATTCAGCACAGGACTTGACAAATAACCTGAAAGATACAATAATATCATAATATGATACCAAAACACAATAATGTTTATCTAGAACAGGATTCAAATAAATAAAGAATAATTTCCTGGATATAAATTTAGTAATCTGTCATGACATACCTGAGCAGCATTCTCAGGTCCAACCTCTAAAATATTTCCACGTTTCCAACATTGACCTCAAGAGACATAACTAAGCCTTCTCGGAGGGGATCAATTGCAGGATTTGTAACCTAAATGATGACCATGTATAAGAACATGAGCACAAGCAAGAACGAAATAAACATTGTCACAGTATTTGGATCAACGAATGTTATAACACCTTGAAACACCTAGTTCGGTGCATACCGAGCCATACCAAGGGCGGACTGGCACGATTTTACCACTCGGTTCTAGAACTAGCGGGAGAGGGGGGTAGAGGGAGAAGGAAGAAGGAAAGAGAGAGAGGCAAAGGAGGTAGAGGGAGGTGGAGATGGAGAAGGAAGAGAGGAAGAAGAGAGAGAGGAGATGAGGGAGAGGGAGGAGAGAGG
>KE504696.1:1278961-1312832 GCA_000441515.1 Elaeis oleifera
TAGAAAAGAAAGAAAAGAAGAAAGAAAGATTATTTCTTCTCTCTCTCCTCTCTCTTTCCTCTCTAGTCTTTCTCTCTTACTTTCTCTCTATGAATAACCGCTCTAGATTGTTTCTCTGTCTTCATTGTTTTTCTCTCTACCATGCTTATAGTCTCTCTCTACTTTATTGGGATTGGTGAAACTAGAGGTTCATCTTCCATGATTAGTTTGATCTTACCCTAGAGGATCTAATCTATGAGGCATACCCAATTTCCGATACGGTCTTAGGTTTTGATTTGGGATTTTATTTTGATTAGTTATGAATTAAATTAATGCAAGATCAAGAATATAATTTTGAATAATAGGTTCTGAAGGATCCCTCAAGATTAATTAATTTGTCTGTTTGGTGTTTTGCAAAAAATAATAAACCATCTTTCAAGATATTTCAAAAATTTATTTTGAAAGCGAATAATTAGTCTAAGACTTATGTGGGATTTATAAAATTATATTTGAACGGAAAGTGATTTGAAAACTTGATATTTCTAGAATATTATGGTTTATTGATTCGTTGTAGAATATGCATATGTTGACTTGATATATATGTTACCTTGCAAAAATAATTTTGCATGTATTAGATTTGAGCTCTTAGCCTAACTATATTCTGGTTCCTACCAATGGGGGTTATGCATTGATTCTCTGAACCCTGCCAATAAGGGTTATGCGTTGGCACTCTGATTGAACTCACTGTTTCTGTTCTGACCCCACCATAGGATATAAGTATGATCATAATTAAGGTTATTAAGTTATATGTTGTTTGATTTGAGTCGGATTTATGATTATGTTTGCATATGAACATTTGAAGATAATTGATTTACATAATTTAGCATGGAATATTTTCTATGTTTATTCATGACAATTGTTTTTCGATATTACATCTTATGATAATATCTGAAATGTCTCGTTAAGATGTTCATTACTTATTGAGCTATCGAGCTCATCATCTCTTTTTATTTTCAAATTCAAATACTTAATTACGAAAGTGGGCATTATTTGGGAGAGTCTAAAGATGAGATTTGGCACTATCAACATCATTGAACTTAGATCTATTTTGTTATTTTAAATTTTAATATAGATTTATTTGATGTAAGACATTTGAATTTGGATATCCTTTGGATTGGTCAATAAATTTAAAATTTGACTTTTAGTATTTTCTTTTAATTAATTCCATTATGTTGCATTGATATCTGTTTGAAATGCCTTACATGCTCGTGGGGAAAGTTTTCTATAAGCATGTAGCAATTTTCGCAACTCTTGGCTCACATTCTCAGGTCGGGGTGTGACAAGGTCTTTGACCCTGCTTAAGTTCCAAGATCTCCCAAACACACCTGATGTAGGACTAAAAAGATGCCATGAGGGTCTTCACACAATCTTCCAATCTAAGATCTAGCACCCTTGCCAAGGAAAAGGTCCAATCAAAAACACCATGACGAGCTCATAGTCAATCCCAAAAGGGCCTACACTGTGGTGTCCCCTAGGGCCATGGGAAGGATCATCACTGATAACATTTGTAATGAACAAGAACTCACCCAAAGACCTGTTGAAAATTATTCGAACTGAGGTTTTAAATACCGGTACCAAATCAAGCATCATTTTTTGATCAGATTAGTACCAATGGTATGTATTGAAATTAACAGATTTTAAAAAGTTGGAATAACTATTGATACTAGCCAATACAATCCATATGGTACCATCCACATGCACCAAAATAGACCAATAAGGCCGACACACACTGATCTCGCACCAAAACTATACAACACCGGGCGTACCATCCCATTTCGATAGTTTTTGAAACCATAATTTGGAATCCTTGGCATTACTTAAGTACCAAGAGGGTCAGTGAGGCCATTGCTACCACTACCAAGGCGTGGGTGTCGTCCCAATCCGACACAGCTCGGGAGAGAGTAGAAGGAAAGAGAGAGAGATGGAAGGGAGGAAGGAAATGGAGAGGAGGATATGGCCTTCAGAGGCCACTGGAGGTGCTAAGAAGGCCATGGGCCTCCATTCGATTGAATAGGGCTTTGGCCCTGTTCTTTTTTTAATTTGAAGGGGCTCCATTGCTGACTTCACCTGATACATTCAAAATAAAATAGAAATAGGAGTCGAAGCCCCTGTTTCGATCGAACGGAGGCCCACGACCTCTGCAGCATCTCTAGCATCCTCTGAAGGCCGTTTCTCGCTCTCCTTTTCCTTCCCTCCCCTTCCCTTTCTCTCTCTTTCCTTCTCCTCTCCCTCGAGCTGTGTCGAATCGGGACGATGCCCACCACCTCAACAATGGTAGCGATGGCCTTGCTAACCCTCCGATGGCCTCCGAAGGTTGTTCCTCGTCCTTGTTTATTTGAAGGGCGGAACCATCCTGATCCACTGCCGATACAATTTGGTACGCCCAAAACCGAACGGTTCAGCCTTCCATACTTAGCACTATTCAAGTACCCAGGATCTCGCGTTGCCAATGTAGAACCAAACCCAGGCCTACCCAAGTCCTCAATAGTCATGCAAATAGTAATTGTGCAAAAATATTTATAGATCCATGAAGTAACAATAATGTCCCCATGCTTAAAAGTCTAACTATGCCCTAGATAGCACTAGGTAGCACATGCATGTTATTGGTTGTGTCCCAATGCTTGGCACAAAGCCCTATCCAAGATTGCCTTGCCTAACATGACACAACATGGCATCTCATCGTAATTATCATGCCACATCAAGTCGGCACACCACAAGCACATGATTCCTCAATTTAAGAGTAGTAATGCCAGCCAAATAGATGGTTGTGGTTATGGCCCAGCAAAGCTAGTCATTTATGCATGAGGCTACACATCTCAATTTCCTTGTACAAGAAACTTTCTTAAGAAATACACCCTTCATATTCACTTTACAACAAATGATGAAGAAAGAAAAAAAATACATAATTACATATATCAAGTATTTGTAAACAACATCAAGGAAAAGAAGAGGAAGAAAGAGGAAGAAAAGGACATTTTCTTCTATATAGTAATAGTATATCTCATATTACTTTGCATGTGTGCATTTATTCACCTTAATCACTCTTATGTGTTGTGTTTTTTCATCAATGCACTCCCTTGCTTTATGAAATATGAATTCCCTCAACTTACTATTACACATTATATGGTAATAGATTAATTTGATATTGATTTTTTTTTTAAGAATGTAAACATCTTTTTTTCACATTTTCTAAGTGTGTTCCATGTGCCCAGGTCACTAGTAAAGTACATATTAAACTTGTGTATTAGGATAGATTCCAACAACTGAACATGCCCCGGTAATATCAATGGCAAAATTTACAATCAATGAAGCAAGAAGCACACTCCAAAGTAGCAACAATGCAAATTTTTGCAGGATTTAGATGACTCCAACAGTTAGGATGAATGGAAATTTAAGTATAAAAACCACTCTTAGAGTATGTTAAAGCATTATTTATGTTAACAATATAAATAACAAACTCCCATTAATCATCTCTTGTAGTTAGTGAGCATACGAGACCACACTAGATTAGTAGGCTTCCTTCATCTAAGGTATATCTAACCAACCTGAGCAAAACGCTGCTTGAAATAGTCATAGATCATATGTGGCTTCCGAGATAGGGCTGCTAATGGAATATCATCACCCATGCAAAATGTCGGCTCCTTCCCCTGGGAGGCCATTGTTTCGATGACCATCTGAACATCTTCACTTGAGTAGCCAAATGCCCTGGTTTAACCAAAGCAAATTAGTTCAAGATGGAGATCATCCATTTGAAAACAGAAAGTAGACACTTTAGAAAGAAAAGTGAATTCAGCTTTATCAAAAAGTGAATTCCAGTTTTATCATTAAAGAATTATAATAACTCTAGCAGTCAGACATTGCTTTGTGGTAAAAACATCTCCTTACATTGACACAAACATGCATATGAGATGGAAGAGCATTTTCACAGGAATATTATATCCTAAAATAAATCAAATTATCCAAAAACTGATGCTATAACATCAAGAAACACACCTTATTACATGGATGCAAACAAACATGCAGGCACACATGCAAGAGGATGCTCAACATGAAATCCTAATTAGTGCACAATTTCACTAAGAAGCACCAGCCAATGCACACAGATATGCTATGAGGAGGGAAAAAGGATGACAAGCGATGGCATTTTAATCTTAATTTCTAACATATTTTGAATATAAAGGTCTATAAATACTATGTCATAATGCAGATAACAAACATATGCCCAAGAGAACAACATAACAAACAGATGATGGCTTGAAGCTGATGGGCAACAAAGATGACAGATAGTGTCTATGAAATGGTATGATGTAATAGAAGAGAATGAAAAGGCATCAGCATTGAAAGTTTGTGGTGCAGCAACAAACTAGCACCACAATCAACAATGTGCAAGCAAAAAGTCAGAAAGCCCAAGATGCCAGCTAGCTGATAATAGCAGATCAGCTCATACAGGTTCATGGTGCTCACCATCATGCGACTAAAGCACCAAGTGAAGCTTAATAAGGGTAGGAAAAATTGTCATCTCTGTCAGATAAATCATATTTATAATGATCAAGCTTTGTCGATTTGTCCCAACTATTTAAGGCCAGCAATATGAATTCTTATTTACGAATCACTCCTGCTAAAAGCGACCTTTGGTTATGCCATAAGTTCTTTTAGATCCTTTCTCATCACTTCCTACACAAGTCTAAAATTTTCCTCCTAAAACCTTTAAACAAAATTTGAGCACCTCTCCTTATAAACCACCTTAGATTACTGTTGCTTGTGCCCGTATTATCTCAAATCAATTCCTCCATCATTTTGCCTTTGCTTGGTGCAACTTCTATGCCTCTATTAGTATATTAATTCTTCTTCCTTTTTATCCTACCATAGCAATAATGCATTTCATTCTCCTTTATACTAGTTCAACTTCTTCATAGCCAAACAGTTTGAAATGGAACAAAAGCATTATTAATGACTTAATGTTTTAAGAAACTTTATTTTAACTTACCTTGGCCCAAAGTCTACAATCTTGGTGGTAGGTACTGTACCAATATATTACCAATATGGTGCAATACGACTGATTTAGTGTGGTACGGTTCCATGCCGTTCTATGGCATGCCGACGAAGGGGGAGAAGGAAGGCGGGGGGAGAGAGAGAGAGGGCTCAAGCCCTCATCAGTTGTCATAGGGGGTGAGCAAGGAGGGGGGGGGAGAGGGAGTGAGTGAGGAAGGGGAGGCCCTCAGTAAACCCTAAGCCTAACAGTGGGCCGAGAAAGAGGGGTAGGGAGGGATTAAGAGGGAAAGGGAGCTAGAGGGAGGCACTTACAGGGAAGGGAGGGGAATCATCGAAGCAGACAGGGATTCAATGTTCATGAACAAAGGGCAAGGGGGGTGGAGGGGAGGTGTTCACAAGCAACCCGAGCTTTTGAGATACTACCAAGCAGAAAATGAGCAGGGTTTAATAACAAAACAGCCTAGTCTCAACATAACATGCTGAACCATGCCCGTTCCCGATTGATCTGGTTCGATACACCCTCAATCGGTCAGTTTGGCACAATTTGGTGAACTATCGTATGCACCTTCTACTGAGACAACTGCCAGCACCTTTCTCACTTTTGTATCATGGTACCGCCAGAAACCAAGCGAAATGGGTTGGTACTATTCACAACCGGGTTGTACCACTTGGTTCGGACTAGTACAAACCACCTCCCATCGAACTAGCAAACCAGCTCGATTTCCCACCAGTTCAAGGGGTCAGATTTGCTGTCCTTGCCTAGGCATGCATAGTCCAATGACACCACAAAAGAATTTTACATTTCATCCAACCATTCAAGATAATGTAATTAGTCAAAATATATAGTCTTGACCTTAAATTCAAGAAGGGCTCCATATCCTTTTTCATTTTCACCAAAGTTGCAACTTATATACTTTGCTTTCATTATATTGATTTTTAGGCCATTAACCTCCATATTTCCTTACTAAATTAAGCGAGCAATTTTGTTCCCTTCTTATCAATCAACATCATATCATCTGAAAATAATAGATATCATAGCACAACTTCCCAAACAGTATCAATAAGTTTATACTGAAGGGTGTCCTAGTGCACGAGGCTCCCACCATTGTAGGGTCTGGAGAGGGCCAGATGTATGCAGCCTTACCCTCACACACGAAGAGGCTATTTCCATGTTTTGAACAGGTATTTCCATGTTTTGAACCTACAACAACCAAGTCAAAATGAAGTGACCTAACTGTTGCTCCAAGGCCTGTCCTTTAGCATTAAGTTTATAATGACTAATACAAAAAAACCTGCTCATTGTTACTCTTGGCGTAAGCTTGCTACGATTAGAAATTTACTAAACTTGCCAGAACTACTGCAAATGCATTTCATTGCCATAGCATCATCCTCAACATTGTTAATATAATATTATAGAGAAACTTCTACCTCAATGCCCAAGAATTTACTTCTCATGATACTCTAGCTGGCATATATTTTTAAGAAATGGTAACTAAAAGCCTTCACATAATAGGAAAAAATCAACAAAATATATAAATAATATTAGCCAGTCAAAAAGAGTGGTATGGTTTTATACTTTTATTTGCTTCTAGTAAGATAGATATGTCACACAAATTTTTGACAAAAAAAAATCAACAAGTCAGTCTTATTAAAAGTTAACAAGGATATAAGACCATGCAAATACCACGGTTTCAAGTTATGCTCTAAGCTCTGAAACTGAGACAGTGTGAAATCGTTATCTTTTGAGCAAAATCAATGAGTAGTAGGTTTGGTTTCTGAGTTTCAGCTGAAACAAACATATGAGGCCATTTTAATTGTTTATATGGTTATTTATGCTTTCCATTTATCTAAATGTTGGGAAGCATTTTCCATCAAATAACTTAAAACTTTGCATGTTTAAGAAGACAGGAAGCATCTCAGCATTATATTTTAGAGAAATCTGGAGAAAAGTAGACAATTTATAAAGTTTGCCTATCCCAGACCACAAGTCTCGTGAATGTTTAGCTCCACTTGTACTATATTGTCACAAAAAAGAAACAATAAATTGCCCTGTTACTATGATTTCATTTTTTTCTTTTAGTGGAGACATGAGGCCTCCAGTCTCCCAAACAATAATAATATACTTTAAAATTTCTCTAATTTATTCTCTTCATTATTTAATTTTTATGTATCCATTTCTTCCTGAGTTTAACTGACAATTTGATGCATTTAGTATTTTCAATTAAGAAACTAAAATTGGAACTGAAAATACTGAAAAACTACTGATAGCAAATTTATTTCTCATGAAAAATTGAACAAAAAATTCTAGTTATTGTACCTTCTTAGAGATGCATATTAGGAATAAAAAAAGATAAAGCAAAACCAGAAAATAGTTATATTAGAAAGGACAGCAAGATAGGATTGTTGCAATAACATGATCAAGAACAAAGTCAAAACAAAGGACATTAACTCATGTCCTATTCAAATACAATTCAGTAGAGTGGAGTGCTTATTAGACTGCTGTACTTACAAAATACATGGAAAGGTACAGAAAATTGGAAAAATATGCACCTAACAATGAAGAACTCATATACAGCCAACAAATTCTCCAACTACAGCATGACCAATGATGATGATGACAGCAATGACAATGTGTATGAGAACATCTTTGGACAGCGAGATTGTAGTACAAACTACAAATCTCCCATGCTAATTAAAATTCAGAGAAGATACAGGAAAAAAAGGCAATAGTCAATTAAGCAGCTAAAATGAAATCTACAATAAAATAACATTTCCTATTTTGATTGACCTGTGATGCTCTGTTTAAATCTATGATAATGCCCTCATATAACAGCAAATCTCAAAAAGCACATACATAATGATGTTTATAGGTTGGATAAGATTGGGCCTTTTCTCTTATCATGGGGCAGAGGAAAAAGATATTCAAAAGTTGAATATCAAAGCTGGAGCAATCAAGGAAAGTTAATAAAACAGTGATCCTTACTGTTGGTGTCTTAATGCCATTTCATTATCCATAGCAACAGAATTGAGAAAGTTGACAGGTTTCATAATGCTCATATTTTCACTCAACCATTTTCCATAGGGATTTGCTGCAGCTACTCTCTTTTAACATCTGTATTTCATAAACCTAAAAATAAGAATAACAAATATGAGATTAGAACAATTCCATGAAGGTTTTAAAAAGAGATAAAAACAGAGATACATAAATACACATGCCCCCATCTAAAGATCTATAGGATCAATGACCAAACTTGACCAATAAAGTCATGAAGATAACACAAAATTTTACATATTTAAGTCGTTCATGGTTAATAACATGCGAAATCTCATATACCATAAGAACACATGTGCACCTAAATATATGATTGTGTTATTTTTTTGAAAAAATAAGCACAGCTTACTGTGATATTAGATTTAATGGCATGAAATAGGAGTTCGCATTTACCTCATTTACTACTCCATCTAAATAACTATAGGTAAGTTGGTGGATCAGTCTGCAAACATGTGCAATGCACATCCTAAAATTTTACAATTAGCAATGAACATCATTTAAGATGATAATTTATAATTAATGTAGCAAAGTGGTATCTCAATGGTCCAAAGGTTCAATTTTAAGGTACTTATTAACAAGGTTTTTAATCCCGTGGGACAGGACTGTCCCAATATTCTCATAGAACGGGACATGCCGCCGTCCTACCCTTTCGTGACACTTGGGACAGGGGATGTCCCAAGATGTCCCGATCAGGACATTGGGACGCTAGCGGGACAGTCTTGTCTCAATGTCCCACCGAGACCTGAATCTTTGTTTATTAGTAGTTTAAGCAAGGTTTTAAATCCCATGAGACGAAGGTGTCTCGATATCTTCATGAAACGGGATGTCCTATTGTCTCATCCCATCCCGTCCGATGCTGTCTCGATCATGCATCCTGTTAGATATCCTCATTTTCTCTCCCCTTCTTCTTTCATTTGTTTCCTTCTTTTTCTTTTCTTCCTTCTTTTCTTTCTTTTTCTCCTATCTTCCTTTCTTTTCTTTCTTTTTCTTTCTTTCTTTCTTTTGTTTCATTTTCTTATCCCTTCCTTTTTTTTTCCTTTCCTTATTCTTTCTTTTTCTTTTCCTCCTTTTTTCATTTTCTTTTCATTTTTCTTTTCTTCTTCTCTTTACTTTTTTCTTTCTTCATTTTCCTTCCTTTCTTTTCTCTTTCTTCTTCTCTCCCTGGATGGATGGGTTTCGAAGTCCCAACCCCATCCCGGTCTCGTTTTCTCACAGGAATGGACAGGACGGATGGGCGCCCCCCTCCGCTGGGACGTAAAACTTTGGCTTAAGGTACAATTAAGTCACTAACTATTGTAGTCTTTTGCATATTTTAAGTATATCATAGGCTCAAGTTTCTCTCAGTTTCTGTGAATTCATTACCTAGAACAGCATGTTATTCTATACCAACTTTTAACTGACTTACTTGAGAATGGTATATGTTAATACTTGAATATGAATTGATCCAGCTCCCTTTAAACTGACTTGACAACAATATATGTTAATAAAATGAATGTGAACTGAAGTAGATGCATATGTTATCAGAAATTGTTAACAGGTGAGTTGAGGTGTTAAATCCTTAATGGACGGTCATCACTAAGTCAATTATCTGAATTGGGCTATTAAAATGTATCCATCAAGTTAACATCTTAGGACTCGTTTGGTTCACAGGAGGAGGGGGGAAAGTGTGGTAAACGAAAAATGAACAAAATGCCTCATGTTTGGCTGAAGGTTTCAAGAGAGAGAGAGATGGAAAAGTAGCTTTCCCATGGGAATAAGTTTCCACATTTCATGGAAAGAAACCCAAGTGGGACATGGGAAAGCTACTTTCCCATGGTATAAGGAATTGTGGTAATTTTTTACCAAAAATGCGCTTAAGCCATCATGATCTTCTTAATAGCTATTTTTAATAGTTAAGTTTAAACTATTAAAATTATCACAATATAAAAAAATTTTGGTAAGTTTAATATAAAATATATTTATAAAAATTGCCACAATATAAAGTAGTCCAACTATCCAAAATTGTTAGAATCATGGTCTAGCGGCCCACCCGTACCAGACGTACCGTACCATAAAATACCGATCTTGTACCAATATGCCGTCTTGTACTATATCAACACTCGATATGTTGTCACATACTGAACCATGTATCGACACTATAATAAGATGGTTCCAGTACAGGGTCCGGTATCGAGACGGCGAATCTTGGTTAGAACTCTAAAAACTCAACCTAATAAATATTTTGAATGCTCATTTTTAAATATTAAAAATATTTTAGATTTAAAATAGTTATTAAAATATATATGTAATATTTTATAGGTATTTACACAACTTTATTAAGGGCATAACAAGTATTTTATGCCTCTTTTCTAGGAAAGTAAATGCTCAACCAAGTATAAGTCACGATGGAAAACGTATTTCCCATGTGACTTCCCTATGGTCAACGAAACATGCAAAAACCACTTTCCCAGATATCATATACCCAGGCATGAGCTTCCCAAGAAAACATTCCAATGAGGTAAAATTCTTCCATGAACCAAACAAGTCCTCAAAATAAAAGAAAAAACTTAAGCAAACTTATAAGCAAAAGTAGTAATTACCAAAATCTAGATTGACGATTCCAAATGAAAGAAAAAGAATAGAATTAGCCATCAATATTCTCAATTTTTCATCTATATATGAGACTACACGCCAGTGTTTGCGATATCGCCCAGTATAGGAGGTAACATACTATATCGATATGCCAGACTGTAGTGTACCGATACTGATAAGATGGTACTGGTATGGATTCAGTACCGAGACGGCAAACCCTACTACACGCTTTATGTTAACTCCTTAAAAAAAGAGTTAATAATTCAAATATCATGATGAACAATACACATTCAAGATCTAAATTAAGGAATATGGACTGTATATACATCAGTATATTCCATTTTATAAAATACTTAATGCTAATCATGCTACCATGTAGTTATAGGTACAGATGTTAACGACGAACCTGACCACTCTGTAGATCCACAGTAATCATCATTCCTGGACCTAATCGACCTTTCATTATCACCTTGGTCTCATCCATTGGCAAAACGCCAACCTGCAAATAACAACAAGCAACAAAATTTGTACAATGCATGATAGATTCTTATACCAAGAGCTAGTGGGTCTGCTAAGCACATTTTCATAATAGAAGCAGAATATCAACAAGCATACAAATAGAATCATGTGATAATATTTGAGATTGTGAAGAAAAAATGGCAATCCATGGTTTCAAGTGCCAGCTCATGGTAGGTAAGATTGTTTGGCATGCTAGCCTTTACCGATGCATGCCAGCTTATGTTGACCCATGCCAGTTTAGCTTTAGTTTCCCGAAGCAGGAGTGGGTGCGAGAGCTGAATTGAGTGCAGATATAGGGAAGCAGATCTCTTAAGAAAATTCAAAACAAGAAGCATTTAGGAAGCAGGTGCCAGGATGAGCTATACAGATTTCAAATCAATTTTTCAGTAAAGCAATATTGCAAATGATCAATCATGGAGAATCAAACTGGACAAGTCAAAATCCAATGCAAGTAAATCGTGCTCTTTCCTAGAAAAGAAAACCTTGTAAGATAAGTCTTGGTCATATTCCACAAAGGTTTATTTGATATTATAACTATGACCAGTTTGTGAAGTGCACCCAATTGGAGTTACATATATGACCTATCTAACCTCTAGAATTTCTCATGAGCCCACATTATGCTAACATTCATTACATTGAATTAAGCAGTCAGCAGTGCATGGGATGGCATCTGTGAAGCACATCTTTTGATCTCAGTGCTACAATATTTGCTGCTATTTATGTTCCATCCAATCTTTGATTTTCTTATAGAAGGGATTGGTGTAACATCAATAATCAAATATAACATGTAAAACAGAACATCCTTGGAAAACATTGTGATGCAGTTGTTCACGAAATAGAGAAAAGAAACCTCTTTGGTATTATCCTTTGTTGAAACAAAGATAACATTGTCCTCAACATGTTCGAAATAAGTGAAATTCTAAGAACACAGTTAAGTAGATGAAATATATATGACTAAAGTACCTCTAAAATGAGTGAATATATTGTTTACCTCAGATGCAACATAAACTACATCATCTATTGTTCGCCAATATCGAGCAGGACGAAGACCATTTCGATCAAGACAGGCTCCTACTGTTTTTCCATCACTAGATCCATGAAAAGATTGTAATTAGTTGTCAATCTTTAGTGGCTAGAAAGCATGTTACGTCGATAACTAAATAAATATTATGTTAATAACAACTACAAATGCCTTTCTTATTTGTGTTCTAAAATTTATTGCTTGTGGATATTTACTTCTTGCCAAGCACTTCTAAATTACAATTGGATGGTAATATTGATTAAAAAAATATCTTTTAGCTTGAAAGTGTTCCTTAATGGTTTATTATCTATAAATATAATTTTGTATGAAGTAGGTTAAATTTAAAAGTACCTTTTTTTAACCACTTACTAAGGTCATAGCAGGATTTTAAATCCCATGCGATAGGGGTGTCCTAATATCTCAATGCAATGGTATGCCCCACTATCCCACCCCATCCTAGCGACATCCCAGTTAAGAGTCCCATAAGTATCATTTGTCTCTCTCCCTTTCTTCTTTCCTTTCCTTTCTCTTCCTTTCTTTCTTTCTTTCTTTCTTTTCTTCTTTCTTTTCTTTCTTTTCCCTCACCTTTCTTTCTTTTCTTTTCTTCTTCTTTCTTTTTCTTACCCCTTTGCTTCTTTGCTTCTTCCCTTTCTCTTCTTATTTCTCTTTCCTCTCTTCCTTCTATCCTTCCTTCCATTCTTTTCTTCTCCCTTTCTTTCTTTCCTTTTTCTTCTTCTTTCCTTTCACTTTTGCCTTTTTTTCATATTTCCTTACTTTCTTTCTTCCCTTTTCCATCTTCTTTCCCCACATGGATAGGTTTTGGAGTCCAACCCCATCACGGTACCGTTTTCTCACAGGAATGAGATAGTATAGCTGGGACACCTCTTGTCCCACTGAGACTTAAAATCTTGGGTCATAGTGTATTTATGTGCCTGAAATCATTAAAATGCTTAAGGACCATAGAGCACATTTAAACCATTTTAACAACCTTGCCCTCTAGGGCAGTCCTAATTTACAACTCTAGTTCGTACACAAACATATAGGGTATGAAGGGAGTGGATGGGTGGAGGTGGGGGATGGGTAGATGGAGACCATCTTATAAATACATCATACCTTTCACCAATCTCATCATAATACCCAATATATCCATGCAGCTGAGAAGATGATGCCTCCTATCTTATTTGTTATCATGTCCTCTCATTATTATTTTAGATTCTCAATTACATCACAATTGCAAAAAAAAAAAAAAGAGTAATTATTTTCCTCATTATTATCATCTTGCTAATAAAGAGATTGATGATAGGGTTTTCCACTTAATTATATGTCACTGCCCAACTCTATCCTTCGTGTTTATTGCAACTAATAGTCTAATCCTATAGAGAAAGGGATACATGCATGAGCAAGTGAAGCTGCAAAAGGCATAAATCATACTCTTACTAGCATTCGGTCACTAATTCTCACTTGAATACTCAAGAAGAAAGTATAGTTGCATGTTCCTAAATAAGCTTTTGACCAAAGTAGATTCACATAAAAAAAGAAAGTTTGTTTCCTTAAAACAAACTTGAATGCATATGACAACAGTATGAACTATGAAGGGGTACCATAGTAATTTCTCTGGGAAAACTCTCTGAAGGGAACACTATTAACATGACAAGCAGAAATGCATTGCAACATGGACACCAAGAAGCAAACAAAACATAACAACTGGCAATTAGAAGAACAAGGTCAAGGATGTCTAAGGGAACAGAAGCACATGCACAGTTGCCAAAGCTGTGATTCTGTCTTGTTATTTACAACAACCACGACAATAGCATAACCAGAATATCACTTAGGGCAGCCACTCCCTCTTACACCCACTTGTTCTTGATTATCTTAATTATTGGGGCACAAACAGAGCTAATACACGAGTGAGGGATAGAACAACAAAATCTGCTTATAACTAGTATAAAATTATATTATGAAAACCTTAATATAAACCTATAAACTTCAACTAGTGACTAAAACGACATGCAAACTTACAACTGATATAACATATACCATGGATCTCTAAGATATAAAATGCAAAATACCTGAACAAAAGCAAGGCAGGTCCATCCCAAGCTTCCATTTGTCCTTTATAATAGTCATAAAATCAACAACCTAACATTGCAAAAGAGCACAGACTAACACATGCTATGGAAGTTTAAGCAGGCAAAAAAAACATATCAGCATGTAAATTCTGTTGAGATAAAGCTAAAGAAGGAAACAATAAAGAAACATATAAACATCTCGCTGAATAAAAAAGAAAGAAAGAAAGAAATATATAACCAACCTTGTATCCAAGCACATTAAATGAAACATGAGCCCATAGATCATTTAAGCGAATCTTACCTCCGGATATTTTATCATCAATGTTGGATGATTCTTATATGCCTCGGGTACAAGAATCATCAGAGCTTCTGCTGGGCTTCTACCACTTCTTATCAACAACTGGTCACAAAGAGACAAGGATAATATATCCCTAGCCCATCAAAGACACGAAATTACAAACTCTAACTCATTGAATACTAAACAGATTACAAATCTATTTAACAGATTCTGATTCTACAATAAGCAGTTTCGACATTCCATGTAAATTCGAACACTTACGTGAAAGACAGCTGTAGTTCCTCATGTTCACACCTTTGTCCAGCTAAGTTGTTTAAGATCAGATAATGAGTATCTCTATCTTAAAATATCCATTCAGACAAAGGAATATCCTTGTTCCTATGTCTATAATCAATGACTGATCCTACTAAATGATGATCTACTAGTAGCCTGTGACTCTTGTTTGATGATCCCTCATCTCCTAGAGGAGTGAAATACAAAACATTCTTCCTTGTTCCACTTCTAAGGTCAAGTTTCACACAATGTCCCATGCTGGCTTAAGGTTAGTTAGCATTACTACCAATGAATTTACTACTCTTCTTTATTGTGATGGAAAAATAGCAGTTTAGTTTGTGAAAAATATGATATTTTCATGAACAATAAGCATATTTAAATTCATTATTTCTTCAATTGATTCTATTACCTTAGACCTGTATTACTTCCTTATATCTGATCTACCAAGTTTTGCTAATAACACAAGTTGCACTTCAATAATCAGGCAGACTGACATCATAAATTCAACAATGAGTGGGTGAGAATGTGAGATGGGAGGGTGGTGGGCAAGAGATTCTTGTATCATAATACAGTATTACACTACTACTCATGTGGGCTATTTGCTTCCTTCAATAATTATTGACTCTATCGCATTCTTTTCCAACACTAGCTACTCAAATTCAGCTAGCATAACCAAAGTTGTTTGTGCTTTTTCTACATCTATAACACTCACTTAAGTTAAAAACAAAAACAAAAAAATGTCAGATTAATTGAACTGAAAACCTAGGGGAAGCATTTTCTGGATCTCAAGAACTGAACATCTAAGAATTATTTGAGACATAACTAACACCAGAAAGGAAAAAAAAATAGCTATACTAATTTCAGAATAGTTTTGATTTGGAACTGATGTTAAATATCACAGATAAAAATTATAACTGCATGAAGCTTCAATTTGGGTGCTGCTCTTAATCCGAAGACTTACTGAGGAAAAGATAATTGTATTTCCTAATCATTTACAATGGCATAGTAGCTGTATAAATACATGGGGATGACCATATTAAGAGGATCAAATCCCAAAGAATAAGGGTTGACCATATTTAGAGGATCAAATCCTAATCCTAAAGAATAAGGGATGACCATATTTAGAGGATCAAATCCCAACAAATAAGGAAACAAAGAACAACCAATTAACCAATAGATCAAACCTGAATTAGCACTATTCCGGGTCAGTAAGTTGAGAGATTTTAGGGATTCTAATACTCCCCCTCAAGCTGGTGAATAAATATCTTCCATTCCCAGCTTGCTTGTGAGTTCCTGAAATCTTGCTGTAGGTAGTCCTTTTGTTAAACATCAGCTAATTGACAATCTGATGGCATATAAGGGGTGCTAATCAAGCCACTGTCCGGCTTCTCTTTTATGAAATGTCTGTCTATCTCAATGTGCTTAGTCCTGTCATGTTGAACAGGATTATGCGTAATATCTATAGCAGACTTGTTGTCATAATACAACTTCATAGTTCTTTTTCTCCTAATTCTGAGATCATCCAGACTTATTTTTAGCCACAAAAGTTCACACACTCCATGAGCCATAGATCTAAATTCAGCTTCAGCACTGGATCTCGCAACCACATTCTATTTCTTGCTTCCATGTAACCAAATTTCTTCCACGGAAGGTGCAATAGCTAGATGTTGATCTCTTGTCTATTTGGGATCCTACATAATCTGCATTTGTGTGGGCTTCTAGAGTCAATCTTTTTTTTTTAAATAAATTTCTTTCCTAATGTTGCTTTGAGGTAATGGAGAATTCTATAAACCGCTTGTAAATATTCCTCCTTTGGATTATACAGGAATTGACTTACCACGTTTACTGAGTATGCGATGCCTAGCTGTGTGTGAGAAAGGTAGATCAATCTTCCAATAAGTCTTGGTATCTTCCTTTGTCCACTACATTGCCTTCTTCCATCCTTCCTATTCTGTGGTTTGGATCAATAGGTGTGCTTGATGCTTTGCTGTCGAGAATTTCTATCTCTTTGAGTAGATCTAGCACATATTTCTTTTGAGAGATAAAAATGCCCTTTTTGAGTATACTACTTCAATGCCTAGGAAGTACTTGAGTTTTCTAGTTCCTTGATTTCAAATTCTCGAGATAGATGTTTCCTGAGGGACTCCTTTTCAGCTTCATCATTCCCTATCACAATGATATCATCTATATAGACCAATAGAGCAGTGAGTTCTCCTTTAATTGAGTGCTTGATAAACAATGTATGATCCCCTTGACTCTATTTATATCCCATTCTCAACATGGCCTTTGTAAATCTCCCAAACCATGTCCTGGGTGATTGTTTTAAGCCATAAAGTATCTTTTTTAAACGACGTACCTTATTGGCCCCAAAACTCCTGTAATTCGGGTGGAGGTTCCATGAAGACCTCCTCCTTTAAGTCCCCATGTAAGAATGCATTCTTGACATCAAACTGTTGTAAACACCAATCAAACATAGCAACAATAGATAATAAAATTCGTACAGTATTCATCTTCGTTACAGGTGCAAAAATTTTTTGATAGTCCACTCCATAAGTTTGAGTATATCCTTTCACAACCAATCTCATCTTGTACCTCTCAAGAGACCCATCAGCCTTATATTTTAATGTATAAACCCATTTACATCCCATCAGTTGTTTTCCTTTAGAGAGAATGATAATCTTCCAAGTTTTATTCCTCTCTAGTGCATTCATGTCCTCTTTCATGGCTTGTATCCAATTCTTATTTTTTAATGCCTCTTGCACGATTTTGGAAATGTCAATTGAGTTTATAGTGGTGAGGAAACTTTTATGCTGTGGGGATAATCTATGGAAGGAACAAATTGTGAAATTGGGTGATGGGTACAATTTTGGTTCCTTTTCTCAAGGGCATTGGTAAGTCCAAATCTTGGGGTGTAGGCTCTATAGGATCAGACTCAATAATAGCACGAAAAAGAGGAATTTTGTTATCTGGATCCGGATCTGGATGCAGCTCAGATTCATGAATGTCTCAGCTCTGGATTGAACATCTTTCTTCTTGAGTATGTTAGTAGTTTCGCTGGTGATTTGGAGCTCGACTGCTGCTGCTGTTCCTCTTATAATTCCAATGGAGGTACTAACAGAAGAGGAGAGGAAGAGACCTGCAAGGGAGGAGAGGCCAGCGGAGGCAAGGAAGAAGCAGAGATAAGAGGTTCTGAATTATCAAAAAGGGTACCCCATTCCATATCTACATTAGTCTTCTTCCCTGATGATAGGAATGGGAAGGTTGGAAAATAGTTCATTTTCTTGAAAAGAGACATCTATGGAAATGAAGACTTATCGGATAAAGGGTATATAACATTTGTATCTTTTTTGTGTGTTTGAATAGCCTATAAACATGCATTTGAGAGCTCTAAGATCAAGCTTACTCCTGTGTTGTTGGTGAATATGGACAAAAGAGACATAACCGAACACTCTAAGTGGTAGAGTGTTGGAATAATGAAAATCTGGATAGCAGTCGGAGAGGAGCTGTATAGAACTCTTGTGATCAAGAAATCGTGAAGGCACTCGATTTATTAAATAGGCTGCTGTTAGAATAGCCTCCTCCCAAAATTTTTTAAAAGCATTAGACTAAAATAAGAGGGCTCAAGTGACATTAAGTGCCTATTTTTTCATTCAGCCATTCTATTTTGTTGGAGTATGTCAACACAAGAAGACTCATAGATAATACCTTCATTTTGCAAAAAGATGGATAGAGTTAGGTTGAAATAATCCCTAGCATTATCCAATCGAACCCTTTTAATAGGAACCCCAAATTGTGTCTTTATCATTTTGTAGAAAATAGGAAAGATGTGACTAACTTCATACTTCTCTTTCATGAGGAACAACTAAGTTGTTTTCGCACGGTCATCAATAAATGAAACAAACCACCTAGCACCAATGATATTAGGGATTTTAGACGGTCCCCAAATATCAATATGTACCAAGAAAAGGATGGGATGACTTTGTATTACTCAACGATGATGTTTTGCAATTGCACAAGTATCACAATGAAAACTATCAAGAGGAATATTCTTAAAGAGTAAAAGAGATATTGTCTTTAGTAATTGAAATGGTGGATGTCCAAGACGAAGGTGATGAAGCCAAATTTCAGATTTATTGGATGAGGTGGAAGGTTTAGAGAGGATATTTTGGGAGGAGCACGAGAAAGTCAACTAAGCCCCTTCATCCATAGAGCCACTCAGACCTTCAAGAAGATAGAGGCTATTCCTTCCTTAGCAAATCCAATCATCTTCCCCGAACTCTGATCCTGAAACACACAATGAGTAGGAAAGAATGTCACTTGGTAATTTAAGTCTTTTGTAAGCTGATGAATAGAAATGAGGTTGGTGGACAGCTTGGGAATATGGAGGACATTTTGTAGAAAAGAGAAAGTGTTAATTTGATGGTTCTCTATCCTGCAATAGTTATTGGAGTGCCATCAGCAACAGTAATTGTCTTATTGCCTGACCTTGGCTTATAGGTATCGAATCTGATGGAACTATTGGTCATATAGTCAGTAACTTCTAAATCAATGACCCAAGAGCTGAGTTTGTTCATAGGGTTGGCATTAAAACTTTCAGAAATGAGACACTTACCGGATTGAGCCAATGAACATGAGCTAAAGGAATTAGAGAGGGAGTTGAGTAAACCTCGCAATTTTTCAATCTTATCTTTGCTGAAATCTCGGATATCTTCTTCTTTCAAGGCTAGTTTATTCAGTGGAGGTCCTCTCCTTACTTGTGAAATTGGCTTGTCCCCTTTGCTGACCCTTAAATCCACCATTGTGACTAAGAACTTAGGCTTTGCCATAAAGTTTCAAGCAATTCTCCTTCATGTGGCGTGGCTTTTTACAATAGGTACGCCAAAGATTGTCTCGGATGGATTGTTTTGGAGAGGAGCTATCATTTGACTTGTCACCATGGCCTTGGCCAAGAGAAGTCAGCTTGCCTCCTCCATCCAAAGTCTTTGTAGAGATCATTGCTGAACTTTCGATGGACTGAGTTTCTAACATAACAAACCGTCGATTTCTTCGGCACGTATAAGGCAGAAAACTTCATTCAATAGAGGCAACCGATCCTCCCCAAGAATTTGTACACGGAGTGGATCAAATTTCACATTCAATCCTGCAAGAAATTGAAAAATACGAGCCCTTTCCATGAAATTGACAAGGACCTTAGTATCTTCACTGCAGCGCATCTTAATATCTTGGTAGTGATCCAACTCAACCAAATCCATCATGAGATTGTAATATTCTATAACAGAGAGTTATCTTGCTTGGTGGCCAAGATTTTGGTCTTGATTTCATAAATAACAGTAGCATCTTGCATTTTGGAGTATGTTTGGCAAACAGTGTCCCAAATATCCCGAGCAATAAGCAAAAACATCATATTCTTACTAATATCCAATTGCTTGGAATTCCAAAGCCATGACATAATCATGGAGTCCTCGTCCCATGCTGGAAACTTGGGATCGATAAAATTTGGTCCTATTTCAGTCAAGTGACAAATTTGTCACGTCCCTTGAGAAATGTCTTGACTCTTGACGATTTGTGACTATTGGAAGTAGTTTTTCCATCCAACCGGTAGAAGAGAGTCATGCTTTGGAGTTCCCCACTCGGGAGTAGTGGGGTTGCCGAAAACCGGTTCAGTAGAATTACTGGTCACAATTTCAGAGGCTGGAATAGTGGCTTCTGACATGGTTCAACGACAGAAGAGAATGGGACGAGCGATAGACAATAACAGCAATAAAGACTGGAGAGAAATAGGATCGAAGGCAATGAAGGCCTTAAAAAAAATCAAAAGGTGTCCAAGGAACCTTGCTCTGATATCATGAAGAAAAGATAATTGTATTTCTTATCATTTACAATGATATAATAGCTATATAAATATATAGAAGATGACCATATTTAGAGGATCAAATCCCAATCCCAAAGAATAAGGGATGACCATAGTTAAAGGATCAAATCCCAACAAATAAGAAACAAATAACAACCAATTAACAAATAGATCAAACCTGAATTAGCACTATTTTGGGTAAGTAAGTTGAGAGATTTTAGGGATTCTAACACTTACTACCACTCAAACTACAAGTTTCAAATGCTTTTGAGTTTTCTAGTGCTTGGCTACTAGCTACTAAAGTCATGGATCAATTTAAATAAACTTCTAACTCCGCTACACTGCAAATTCCTTCATAACCTTGCCTTATTTTATACCAGATAAAATTGTTCTACTAAAGAGAAACTGATCGATTATTAAATAAAGTCTCGTGATATGTGCTACACAAAATATGGCGGACATACATATGACAAACCAAAGATAAATTGTAGTCTCATATTTGGATGAAAACTGAAAAGCTGAATTAAAACTTAATAACTCCCAAGAAAATAGATTAGAGTGACCTTCCCTCAACATAAAGTTTTGATCTGTACATTACAGTAAGTTGTTATTCATCTTGAGACAGTACATATAAAACCAAATATTTCTGAAAGCATGCTTTTGTAATGTTCCCACTTCATAATTCTTTTCTTTTTAACGTTATATTTTTGACTAAAATGGTCAACATGTAGTATGTCTTTTACAGTAATAACAGAATATTTGTCCCAGGAGGTAGCCCATTTATAAGACAATCACATTTTTGGTTTCAACGGATGATTTTCTTGGTTAGCTTGATAGAAACAACTTAACCAAGACTACAAAGTCAAGTCACCTACACCATGTCCATTTCCTAAAAGAAAGAAAAAAAACCACCATGTCCATAGAATTGCTTGTTTCAGATGTCAATGCATACCAGCATGGTAAGACAAAGCATGATACGCTACGCATGAAGAATACAAGTGTGCTTATGCCTAAAGCCTCAGTCCCACTTAACTGCACTTTTAAAAATGAAATTCTCCAGATGCAAATAAGGAGAATCCAAATATCTCCCATATGGATAGAAGTCCATTTTCCTAACTGGACTACTTGATCCTGATATTTGTGCTTGCGCCTAAAGACTAAGGCGCACTTGACTGCACTTTTAAAAATGAAGTTCTCCAGATGCAAATAAGTTGAATCCTAATATCTCCATATATTGATGGAAATCCACTTTCCTAACTGGAATATCCCTGGATGTTACCAGTATGTATGCCCTAAACCTGGTGAAGGCAGGATTCAAACCTAGGTCTTAGGTATAACACCAAAGACTTTACCAGCAAGGCAAACTGGCACCTTCATGTCAGGTTATCTTATTGATTACATTATCAAGTACAGAATTTGGCCAGGTTTAGTGGCTAAAGACCAGGTTCAGGCCCTATAACTAATTTGGCCCTTCAATTATTCAAATCTTTTCCTTTCTTAATTATGCTTTCACATTATGAGATTTAGGTAGTACAAATACTATTAAACCTTCAGAGTGCAGACAAATAAGTTATAAGTTAAAATAATGGAATTTAGAGAGAGAGAGAGAGAGAGAGTGCATGTGTGTGTGTTAGATCGCTACAAATGGAAGTTTGAAAGTGACAAGGGATCTAAAGAGTGGTGAACACATACTTCTGCTGCACTATCAAGATTTGCTGAATCCGATGCCTTTGGGTTGCCATATGGGCGAATTTCATTTTCACGACCACGCCAAACAGGGGACTTAAGTGTAGCTTCTCGAGATTGCATCCAGTTCAGGTTGCCCTACAAGCAAACTGCTATCAGAAATATTCCTATGAATAACATAACTTGTTGTAATAAAAATGACATTTACTTTGAATTTAGAAATTGTACTTAAAAATTTTCAGAGTGTTAAATTTCCAACACGATCAAGATAAAAATGTAAACCTGTATTGTATTGATCTCTCCATTATGACCAAGTAGCCTCATTGGTTGTGCAAGAGGCCATCTAGGACTGGTATTTGTGCTGTATCTTCGATGGTAGATGGCAAAAGATGATCTGTAAATTTCATTCTGGAGGTCCAAATAAAATTGCCCCAAAACCGCTGCGCGAAGCATTCCCTTGTATACAATTGTTTGATTTGACAAAGAACAGATGTAGAGCTCATCTTTCCATTGTTCAGATTTTACTGCTTGCTCAATCAGCTTTCTGCAAATATATAGTTCTCTTTCAATGTCATCAATGTTCTCCTCTTTTGAAACTTTAACGAACACTTGTTGGATGTTAGGCATTGTTCTTTGCATAGTAACCAACTACTGATGTATTTACCGGAACCGGTCTCCATCCAAGCACCTCCAGACCTTCTTCTGAAAATGTCTTCATGATAACTGTAGAAATATATATTGATACCTTCAATATATGCAAAAATATTGAGGAAACATGAACTTTAAGCTGGAGAAAACAAAGATTATAATTGCCATACATATGGAAGAAGACAAACAGATAAAATTAGGATACAAATGGAAGTCTAATCCCAGAAGCGGGTCACAAAAGCAGGTAACACCCTCCAAGTGAAAATAATTGGAATCATGCGACAGATGACAAATTGATTTTCCAGAAAATGGTAGCCATGGTTATAGCATATACTGGCATGTGACATTTCACCACAAAAACATTTGATTCAGAAAATTTCTTCATGTTGTGGGGGGGAAAGCACTGGAAGTATACAAGAAACAGATATCACTAGAGTTGCAAAGCATGGAAAATAAAGAAATCTAGAAACTTAGGAAGATACATTCAAAGAAATAGAAGTTATTCTTCAGGAATTACCTGATTTTGCTTCTTTCGTAAACTTCTCATCTTTGGGAAGAAAAACCATGCCAACACCAGTATTAGACCTGTTCAGTGAAGCAAGACCTTGTTTGCTGGCCCAGTTGTTATACAAATCCCAGGGAACTGAAGTCATTAGTCCAGAACCATCACCAGAGTCGTTGTCTGCACCACAACCTCCACGATGTTCCATGCAGCCAAGAGCTGTAAGAGCATCTTCAATAATATTATGCGAAGATTCATTTTTCAGGTTTGCAATGAACCCAACTCCACAAGCCCCTCTTTCCGATATGATATCACTCAAATTTGCAACCTGATAATTTATCAACTATATGATTCAAGATAGAATAGATACAAATTCTTTGCTTCAAAATTGACTAATTTACATTAGAATCACTGTGTGAGAGTGATTTCTATTTACTCAGAAAAGGCATATGATACAACAACGGGGTCAAAATTACTGAAATTTCAAATTGACATTTGTCACATGTATAAGCATATTGGTTCAACAAGATTAAATGGAACCAACCAGGGAATAATTGCAAGGCAAGTATCCACTCAGCTATTGCCAGTTTATAGCATGCAGTTAACAATCTATATGGCTGGCAGCCTGGCACACATAAGTTAAAGATTACATCATTGCTTTTCCATATAACATATATACACACACACATGCACATAATATATAGGTATTCAAGAAAGTGAAACAAGAAGAAATTAAGATCAAGATCAGGAACAATTATCAGGAACATGGCTTCACAAAAATGAAAATACTGAACCACCAGGAGTCGAATGCACAATTTGTGGGCACTCATTCAATAGGAAATTTTCATCCTTGCAGATTTGGCAGGACTTATATCAGAACAGAATTATAATAAATGTGCCTCATAGTTCATATCATTGTTATGAAAGCCAGGCCAACAACCCACCCAGCCAAAAGCTGGATCATCATGTCATTGGCCCAAAGACCAGGTTATAATTAAAATATAAAAATTTTAAAAATAGAAATTAGATGTGCTATAAAAGCATATAACTATTGATAAACTTTTGACTTTAAATATTCTTCTTTAAATCACATTGATTTACATTCTAAACTATGCTTTACTTGCGGCATAATAGAAAAAAAATATCGTTATTCATCTATTTTCTAAAAGAATGTAAAAAACAGCTATATATAACATCAAAAAATTTGTAGAATTTATTAATTTTGTTGACTTTTAATAGTAAGGTTTTAGAAATTTATTTTGGGACCAGCGATGTAGCATCTACATTGATAATAAGCATTGTATACATTATTATACTAAATGGATTTAGTATAATCCACCTCATTAATATTTTCCCTTAATTTTGTACCAATTAATAAATATTTTTTCTTTTTTTATGGAAATAATTGATTTTTAAAATGTTGAGAAAATAGCTCCTTTTAAATAATGATAATAATTTTCTAACATAATAAAGTTGTATACATTAAATGTTGTCCAGGTGGTTGAGGGCTTTTTAATCTTACAATTGATTAGTGGTTCAAATCTCCACTTAACCATTATTTCAAATGATAGTTTTTGGAGCTAGGGAAGGACCTAGTTCACCCAGTTCGATCTAGTTCTCACCATGTCATATGCATTTTCAGTCCTATCAACAAATCTGACCAAACAAGGGCCAGTATACCCGTTTTTGATCTGTCCAGCCAGTCTGATCCAGGTTAATAACTATAGTTCATATAAATGCTTGAGGCATGTTTTCACATACAAGCATGTAAGCGGATGTTGCCAACATGCCATGGGAACCACAAATATTACTTTTGCTAAAGTGGGTCCACTTTGAATATATCCAAGGCCCACATATTAGGGACGTTCTGTGTGTCGCAAAAGGTAGTCTACCTTACACCTTTCATAAATTTTGCACTTGTCTAATTAAAATAAATGACATCATATTTTTGAAAATATCATAAGCTAGCATGACCTCAATTGCCATTAGAGGTGCAGATACTAAAGCTGACATAAGGGCAAGCCTTGGTACAGCGGTAAGTTTGCAACATTGTTACCTAGGTGTCATGGGTCTGAAATATGGAAACAATCTTTCCACATATAAAGGTAAGACTGAGTACATTTGACCCTTCTTAGACCCAATGGCAGGAACTCATACATTGGGATGCTTATTTTAGACATTGAAACTAGTATACCTTGATACTCCACAGTAATATTAGTAGTATCTTCTTATGATGCCTTATTATTCAAGATAACACTCAACATATATAAAACATGCATCTGTGGCTTCACAAACGAGTCCCTATATAATACAAATTGAAACTATCATAACTGGACTTTCATATATGTCTAATGATACATTGCTTTTTCACATCGTATTAGTGTCGTAGATTTAGCATGTGACCATAAAGTGTGTTTGAAAGCACATGCTTGCCACCAAGCATGAAATATTATCCAGCAAAGGCGATCACCTATTGAAATGGAGATAAAAATGATGATTAGGAATTTTAAAACAGTTGCTCTAATGGTAACTATGGTTATTAATGCAGCTTAATGGGGGAAACAGGTTTCTTTAGGGAGTAGTTTGGGTCTAACGCTCATGGGACCAGCAGGTGGTCTGATGTAGCACTTAATCATCGGATCACCATCATGATCCATGACAGGCACGGCCTTCAATGCAGTGTTGGGGTCCCAGGTATCATGATCTTGAAGCTCATCAATCACCGATCACAATGGTAATCCAATAGTCCTTGCTGCATCTGACCACCTGCTAGTCCAATAAGCGCCAGACCTAAACCTCCCCTTGCTTATTTATTCTCAAGATTTTGTATGTAAGATTGTTGTTTAAAGTTCATGTAATTCTACTGACAAATCATTCAAGGCAATATAAGTCTTCAACAAATGATTTAAATTTGCTTCTCAAAATAAGGAATAGGGTTTCAAGCTTGCAAGGAACAGAAACCTTTCAAAATCATATAGCATGTGCGCTGGATGTGGGCAGCTTATATCTTAAACTCAAAAACACCCTATCTAGAAGTAGTTATGATGTATAAAGAGGTATAATAGACATAGATGAAAATGAGGACATAGAATTTCTAAGCTCCCTCTCTAAAGGAAAAACATACTCCTACTCAGAGATGCTTTCTGGAAATTTTCTTGACATAACGTCCAGAGAAGCAAATACAAGGCTGGGTTCAGGGTTTGGATGAATTGCATACAAATTGCATAGTTGAGATGGGCTTCTGAATCTGGCAGAATATTCACCACAACACCATTCAGCAATTAAAAGGCCTTGCTCTTACTTATGAAGAACCAGAAAGGATTGGTGAATAGAGTAAATTAACCAGAAGGAACCAAATTCTGAAGCGTAGCATCAGATGGCACTACTAATTACCATATTTATGAGGACAACAGAATTACATCTCAAAATACACTGGTTGAGAAGGTCGTGCAACAGAATTTGAGCTCTATATTATTTAAGAAAAAAACGTCTTTTTCGATGATACAAGTGGTATTTCCATAAAAAGCAGGATTGTTTGGTTAGAAATCGAGCACTGTCATTTAAAACCAACATAGGGCTTGCTGTTACAAGTTATAAGGTTCTATGCATAAACTTATATGCAGAGACAAGCATATGATAATTTTTCAATCTCTGTAAACAGGGATTGTGTGTAAATTTGCATGTATGATGCATATACAAATATGAAAATATATGCCCATAAGTATCAGATACAGAACGCAGTTGTACCAAAAGGCCAAACCCTTTATACTATGGTTTGAAGTCTCCACCCATAGACATATAGCACCAACTAATACTGCCTAGGTGGGAAGAACTTTCTAATGGCTCTCAGTTATTCTCATGTTTTGTCAAGTGAACACTGGGTGTTTTGAACAATTTACCCCTGTAACTCATTAAACAAGTTTATTCTTTTCCATTTTTAAAAGCCTGAGAACTTAATATGTGCATGGCAGAAAGAGATGCACAGCAATCTAGTATCCTCTTCTTTGTTGTTCTAGAAAGGTCCCCTTTTCATCTTGACATTTTCAGGCAAAATTTTGCTCATAGTACTATATTCTAGGCTGAAAGTTCCTCAAAAGTTTTGGTATTTAGGTTTACTTCATATGATTCTACCAATGTTAACCTTATCAAACTCAAGAAATATTTTAGCAAACCAGCAAAAGTATAAACTAACTAAATGAACTGAACAAAAAAGGTCTAATAGTATTAAATCTCACAGATATATATTTCCAAAATACACATAAAAGAGTTTATCCACATATCATGAGGATGAAAATACCCTTAAGAAGAAACCCAGGAAAAAACATGCAAAAGGCAAAGTACCCACAAGAACCTTCCATGCAAACAAAATCCTTTTGACATCTAACATTCCTCCAAGCCCATCCATGCAGATGTAAGTTACTTCTCTTGTCGAGGGCATGTTTCCCTCCTCACCATATCTCCAAGCTATATAGCAAGGACTTCACTGTGTTCTTTACTGTTAACTCCAAAGCTTATGTTATTGCATTCATATTTAACATTATCATTCTTAAATCTCGCATATGCAAGTCAGGGTCTTCATTTTGACTGCCTTCATTTTTTTGTGTCCTATTTGTTTCTAAACTATATGATCTTGATAACCCCTGCTTAATCATCTCCATGCAGACTTCTCATCTAGTTTTCTCACAATGCAACAATCACTGGGTAGCCAAAAAGCACATTATTATTCACTGAAGTTATAATACTATTGGTACTGTGATTGTAGGAGAGATTTGATGGTGCACCCTCTGCAAATATGCTCTCATATGTCCATCACGCTAGTGTCTAACAAGCTGCAGAATTAAGTAATGGTTATGGGCCTTCATAGCCATCTTTGTAGAATTAAGATTTAACTCAAGCATTTCAGATCTAGCTACCTGGCTTGAGTGTTAGCTGTTTTAAGTTTTGGACTTCATGAAAAATAGATTATATGTACCAGAGACTGGTATTTTCTTCTAAATAGAGACTCGAATTGTTACATAAATTATCCAATAGGCACGTGATGATCCGATCATCGAACATTGTTTTGATCCTTGACTGTCATTTTTGGCCCCATACCACAGAATCACACAAGCAATTAGTAGGAAAGCTGATTGATTGTTTTGGATCATTGAGAATTTATTCATGGTAAGAACACTGCATGGAATAAAGGCCATGTCAATTAAACAACATTGCATGGAATCTTTAATATTAAATTGATAATAGTACCTCCTAATATTTATGGTCATCTTTCCTGCTAACACTCAATAATAGATATTAGTTGTTATTTTTAAAAGTTGCAAACCTTGTTTGGGCGTTACAAAACAACTAAAATTTGAGGCCAATCAAAATTTGATGTGTAATAGTGCAAGGTCGTACCTAAAAAGGCTAGCCAAAAGCTATTAACTAAGTTCCTTGGCCCTGTATAGAGATCTCCCCAACATACAACCCATGTGGGACTAAATACTTGCCCATACGGGTCCTCATACTCCCTCCATTTAAGCTTTGGCATCCTTTTGCCAAGCTAAGTGTCCTATCAGCATCACAAATATTATGATTAGCTCGTGGTCAGCTTTAAAGGAACCATGCTATAGTGTTCCCTAGTCACACATGGGCCATAAGTCTAGTCCACTCTGATGTCACTTATGATGACCTAGGATCTCACACAAAAAGGCTAATCAAAAATTATTATTCCAATTTCCTGATGCACAACCCATGTCAAACTAAACACATACCCACAGAGATCCTCACATAATGAACTTGACAACACTCAAAGGTTTATAGCAAGGTTTATAACCAAAATGTTGCACTATAATTTACTTGATAAGTTGATAAAATAGCCATCTAGCTGAACTGATTGCATGGTCCTATTTTCTAGCTCATAGACCTGCTACAATAAAATATAGATTAGAGAAGTCCCATTCTTAAGCCCTACTGGACTTGCTTGATCTTTCTATAAAGCCAAACTAATCTGTTACTTTCTACGAGCATTAAAAAAGGAACACCAAATACCAAGGACAATATTTCTTAAAAATTCTGAATATATATTATAGAATGTAAAGAAAGACTATAATGTTTGTTGACAAAACAACATGCATTCATGATTCAAGGCATGTTTGGTGCAGTTTGCTTCAGTCACAAGTGATGAACCCAAGTCATGTTTCAATTGTTGTGCCATAAGACAAGCCTCATTCAGATTTGCTCCAGATATTATGTGGTGATTGCTACAAGTAATGTGACAGTTTTTTTGGTTTTCACTGCATGATGTACCATGATGTGGCACAATTCCATGGATGGCTGATTGATTCTGAAAGGATCAGTCCACCACCAAAAGATAGAATTAAACCCCTGAGCAGTCTTAGCACAACCTAGGACAAAGTTCATTCTGAAGTTCACCTATAGCATACAAAGGGCTAAAATTGGAATCTGGAGGCCTGTGTTCAATATGATTTCAGACCGATTGCTCTAGGCCCTGCTCATCATTTAGCCAATAATAACTCTAAAGCACCATCACAGGAGTTTTATCATGATTTAGGTAATGACCAATGTCCCCACAATGCAATTTTGTGATAATTATTCCCCTAACAGAATTGCCGGAGAAGCGTGAGTTAAATCTCCATCAGCATATAACTTCAACAAATACAGAAAGAGACAGGATCATCCTAGAGAACTCTGTAAAGATAAGTAGCATGTCTTCATCTATTCAAACAGCACAAACTTGTTTGCATCCAAATAAACATCATATTAAGGTGTAAACAACCCTATTATGGTCTCCTAAATTATAAATCACTGAGATGATGAACTGCAAAATCATGTCCTTCACTTGGTGTGATTGACAGCCAGTTTTCTAATTACTAAAATATTAAATTGCGCCATGATCTGCTATAAATAATTCTCCAAAAAAAAGACTATTTTCAGTCACTTAAATACTAAATTCAAGGTTGTAACTACAAAATCATCATCCATCTAGCTCACTTTCTCCCTGCAGAATGCCACTGAACACATCCAACACCAAGAATTGCACTAGTCCCTACATGAACTCTGTCATGAATAACTTCTCTTTTCCTATATTACTTGCAGCCCTAGCATAATCTGAGATGCATTGTTTCATGCTGCAAGGTATAGCAAGTGGAGGACTTTTTGTCAACTACATGTACATTACCCAAACTCCACTTATATCTAACTATCGGCAAATCTCCAACTGCAGTAAAATATTACTTACTGCAGCTCAACCTGCAGTAACAATCTCTATAGCCAAACAAAAGCTTGCCCCGCTTGCAAGAAGTGTACCTAATTCAAATCATCAGGTCTCGGTAAAACCATTACCAGAAACGCCATAAATCTAGAAAGCCAACCCAGCCTGATTACACCACAGATGCAGCGTAGCAGACAAAAGAAATCGACATGGAACAGTTCCGGCAACCAAACAGACAAATCCGGTAGCATCATTTACAATTAAAATTAACCAAAAATGACAACTCCAGGACCCATGTACAAAGAAAGTAAATTTCCATCACTTAACTGAAGAAAAAAAACTCTCGCTTCTGAAACCGTACAGCCAAATGATCATACAGGCTTTTGAAACACATATTGAATCAAAAAGTCCAATATTTGAATGCAAATAAATCAACAATATGAACAAAATCGAAAAAAGAGTACCTTCGACTGCTGATCATCGTCCTGCTGTCCCCGCTGCCGCGAAGAGACGTTTGATGAAGCCTTGAGGGCGGCGCCGGACACGTCGAAGTCGAGCAGGGCCCTCACGGAAGACGAAGACCGGCTCCTCCGACCGAGTCCTCCTCTGAGGGCGCCGCCACCCCTGGTCCTCGAGCTTCGCGATTTGAAAGCAAGGGTGGAGAGATCGCTGGAGAGGAGGGTTCGGTAGGAGGAGACAAAGGCGGGGTTGGAGGGGGAGGAGCGGAGGAGGATCTTGGGGGCGGGAATCGGTTGGCAAAGAGCCGCCATTCCCTGATCGCTGGGCGAGAGGCGACGATAGCGAGAATAGTAGTCGTCGTAATAATAATAGTATTAATAATTATGGCAAGGAGGTCAAGAATAATGAGGATAGGAAAGGGTAGATCGTGTGGAGGAGGGAATAAGATGAGGATAAATATGAGAGAGAGAGAGCCTGCCTCCGCTCACGTCCACCTCCCTCGAGGAGACGAGAGAGAGAGCAAGGAAGAAACGACAGGAAAGAGATAAACTGGCTTCTGGAGACTGGGATCGGATGGCTCACTGGAGTTTGAGGGTGTGATGCACCGCAAGACAATTTTGACTCTCATCCCAGTACCCCACCTGGCAATCAAATTATTAAATTTAAAACAATAGATACGTTAGAGTGGTGGTCTTTTGGGTTGGTCAATTTAACGATATGGAAAGGTGGAGAAGATTAGTCTTTAAGTACAACCATCTATCATTAGATAGGGTTTATGATTGGGCTCTCTAATCACAATCATCACACAAATCACATATAGTTATATGGGAAGTTAGACCTCTCCAATTGATGTCCAAATTAAAAGGATCATGACATGGGAAGGCTCACTGATCAAATTAAAATTAAATGTTTAGATTTACTTGTTGATACTCTAGTTTATAGATTCATGATCAAATCCTTTTTTTACTTACAGCAAGATCTAAACTAATAGTTTTTATAATAATGCATTGATCTTTATAATGATTCCTAAGGCTTTCATTCTTGTATTCATTTGAATGGTATAATATTTTCAAACTCAAATCTTTATTTTAGTCAGGCAAACTCAATTTTATTTACTTAAAAATAAAATGATTCTTTTTTAGTGCACAATTATATTTTTTTGAAGAAAGTAAAACTTAATTTTTATTAATCAAATGAGTAGATAAACTTGCAGTACAATCAATGATGCCAATATCCCATAAATTATATGAAAAGACGGATGACCTGAGAGTAGGGAAAAAAAGAAATAGAAAGAAATAAAGAAAACGACTTTCCAAACTTAAAATACACAGGCGGTATATCAGAAACGACGATTTGACCCAAAAATTTGGCGAAGTCGCGCACGAGGAGTCTCCGGTGACCCTGCTGCTTAAAAACCCAAGTGGGAGTGGTTGGCACAACAGCAAAAGAGAATAAGGGTCAATTTTGGAATAAAAAAATGTTAAACAAGACTGCGATTGGTGGCCCTTGCATGGTAAACTATATTAATTAATGCATTGTAATTTTGTCAGCTTTTAGATTTGTCTCTAACGACCCAGGATTCTCTGCAATAAGCGGTTGTATCGGAGAGTACCTACCGTATAATAATGCTTCATAGCCGCCATTAAAAATATAAACAACCGCCAATGACAATGCGTTACTCGTGGCATGTAGGACTGTTTTGCTCGATAGCCATCGATTAGCAATCCTCAAGCATTATAAACACTCTACGGTGCAAATCATGCATCATAAAGGATCTATGCTTGTCTCAAAACAACTTTCACATTTTTCACAATGCATGTAAATAATTTTATATATAGGATCCATAGAAAAATTCTGTATTTTGGATGATCTTAGTAAATTTTATATTAATGAAATATATGAATATAGTATCTGAGGGGGTGTTTGGCTCGTAACCAAAATCAAAATGGGAATAAAAATCGAAATGGCTTGGAATTGGAATCAAAATGGCCAAATTTTCTAAAACGTATAGTTCGTAATTGGAATCAGAATCGAAATGGATGATTCCCATTGTTGTTGTTTGGTTCATCTAAATATAGGAATCGGATCAACTCAAATTTTTATTTTATCCTTAAATTAAAAATCTTCAAAAAATAATTTAAATAATAAATAGATAACAAATCAATTATTATTGGAGTTTTGATAAATAGATAACAAAAACATGCTTATATCTGTTTATCCAAAGCTTAGTGGAAAAAAAAAGGAAAAAATTAACTTTTCTCAACCCTGAATACATAAAAGGGGTGTTTGGTTCGCGAATGAAATCGACTTCAGAATGAAAATCGGAATGGATAGGTATCGGAATCAGAATGGCCTAATCTTCTGAAATGTTTGGTTCGTGATCGATATCGAAATTAGAATGGATGATTTTTATTATTGTTGTTTGATTCGTATAATTCTAAATATGAAGATGCAGTTTATTGTAAAATATTATTATTTATTTTAAAACTAAATAAAAATTTCAACTTTATAAAGCAACCCAAACAACCAGCTATTAATATATTTTCTTATTTCTGAGAACTTACCTCAAACACATCCTTGGCCTCCAGAACCTTCTCTTTCGGTGTCGCACGCACTTACCATAAGCAAATCTTGAAATCATACGAACCACTCAATAGGTACCCTCCTTAGAGAACTCCACG
>KE504696.1:1325024-1345334 GCA_000441515.1 Elaeis oleifera
GATGCATAAATTGGATGAATGATATTTTGTTATAAAAAATATCTTATTTTGAAATGTTAAGATGAAGCATGATTGAACATATTGATTTCATTATGTATTATATTGATTAATTTTGATATCATATGATTATATGTTTTCTTATCGAACTAGAATAAGAGATATGATTTATGAAAAAATTTGATTTAAGAATGATATGATCGAACAACCTGATTATGTAAAGGACCCCGTCAATGGAGGCAAATATGTTGGTAATTGATTTGTTCTGAAGATTTATGTCACCAGCGAGACCAGCGATAAATCGTCAGTGAGACCAGCAATTTCGAAGGATTTTACTGCAAATGATTTGCAGCTCACCGTAAGATGATATGCGGTGTTATGATCCTATCACAGAAAAAATATGATCATAGCTCATGGTTGATGAAAAGAACTTAAAAATAAAAAAAATTAAATCTCGAAAGAAACTCAAATTTAAAAAAAAATAAATTTGGCATGAGCTATACTGCATAATTAAAATTAATTTCAAATTGATGAACTCTATATGCTTATTTCTATAAATAATTATTACTTTAATACCTGATGAAATCTATTTAAAGTGATCATTGCTTACTGGGCTGTCTAGCTTATTACCTCCTATTTTACTATTTTTACAGATGGTGAGAAATTAAGATGATACAAGATATGAATGGAAGAGTGATTAGAAACAGAACTTCTATACTTTTATTTTAGGTTGAAAGTCTTATTGAATTTGATGTAAGATCTATTGAATATTGTTGTATTTATTGAGATATTAAAGTTGATATTTAAATTTAATTTATTGACTAATTATTTCGCTGTTGTTTATGATAGCATGATAAAATGCCTTGCATGCTTATAGGGAGAATTTCTGTGAGTATGCGGCGATTGCCATGATCTTCGGCTCACAATCTTGTATCGGAGGTATGACAGAATATATTTTAATAATTTATATTTTTTATATTTGCATCCTCTGTTGATTATGAGAACAATGTAAATGTATGACATGCTGAGCTTAGCTATATTGGTCAACAACGAATGAATCGTTTAGCCAAAGAGCACTTACTTGATAATATAAATAAAGTAGAATTATTTACTTGTGAATGTTGCCTAACTAGAAAAATAGCAAGAAAACTATTTGAAAAGAGTACAATTGCTGACGCTCCATTGCAATTAATTCATTCGTATATTTGTGGTCCAATGAATGTGAAGGCAACACATGATGCTATTTATTTCATCACATTTATTAATGATTTTACTTGATTTGGTTATATTTATCTGATATCTCATAATCCGAAGCTTTGAGTTGCTTCATTAAGTTTATGAACTTAGTTGAGAATCAATTATATAGAAAAATCAAAGCTTTGAGGATCAATCGAGGTTGAGAATATTTGTCCGGTGAGTTCAAACGATTATGTGATGACAAGAGAATACAACGACAGTTGACAATTTCATACACACTGCAACAAAATGGTGTTGCAGAACGTAGAAATAGAACCTTGCTAGAGATGGTTAGGTCAATGATGGCACAAGCAAACTTATCAATTACCTATTGGGGTGATGCATTGCGTACCACCGTATTTATCCTTAACCGAGTTCCTTCAAAGTCAGTTACATCTACTCCATATGAGTTATGGACAAATAGAAAATCCGACTTAAGTGTTCTAAAACCTTGGGGTTGTGCTGCTTTTATTCATAATCCTTCTCACAAATATGAAAATTAGATCCAAGGGGAAGAAAATATATCTTTATAAGATACTCTGTACAGTCAAAAGGACATGTATTCATTGGTGAACAAGATAGTGGTATTGTAACTAAATTCGAATCACAAGATGTCATATTTTTAGAGAATAATTTTTCTCGACAGGATGAGATAGGTCAAGACTTATCTCTATATAAAATCGAGGACCAGACCGCTTCTGCTATTCAACCTCAAATGGATTCTTTTCCTAGTGAAAGTATTTCCAATAACAAGGAATTAGTTCCCATTGCCACCGAAATACCACCTGTCGTGAATCCATATGATATTGCTGGTTCTAGTGGGAATAATATAAACATTGATGAATCAATTTATCAATCTCAACCTCAACGAACTTGTCATCCACACATTTCCCATCATCATTTTGAGATCGAAGGGGAAGCATTTATAGTTACTCCACAGGATGAAGAGGAGCCAAGAAATGTGAATGAGGCTCTTATGTGCCCTGTCAAGGATAAACGGATTAAGGCAATGGAAGAGGAGATAGAGTCCATGCAATCAAACCAAATATAGGAATTGGCTAATTTACCAATGGGATGGAAAGCTATTGGGAACAAATGGATTCTCAAATAAAATGTAAGGCTGATGGAAGTATCAAAAGATACAAAGCTCACCTAGTAGCCAAAGAGTATACACAATAGGAAAGAATTGATTATGAGGAAACTTTTTCACCTGTTATAAGATTTACCTCGATTAGGCTAACTTTTATCTATTATGGCTAATTTGGATCTAAAATCACATCCAATGGATGTCAAGACTGAGTTTCTCAATGGAGAACTGAAAGGAAAAATCTATATGGAATAACCTATAGGTTTCGTTAAAAAAGGTCAAGAGTATAAGGTATGTAGACTTATAAGATCTATCTATGGTCTTAAGCAGTCTTCTAGACAATGATATATTCGATTTCATAATGCAATTATGTCATATAATTTTACTATGATTGATGAAGACCATTGTGTCTATATAAAGAGGTCCAAAGATAAGTTTGTGATTTTATCACTGTATGTGGATGACATATTCAAAGCTGGCTATGACAAAAATATGTTAAAGAATAAAAGAGTGGTTATCATCTAAGTTTGAGATGAAAGACATGGGTAAAGCAGCATATATTTTTGGAGTTAAGATTTCAAGAGATCGTTGAAAGAAATTATTATCTCTTTCACAAGAGCCATATATTAAGAAATTTTTGAATGATTTAATATGCAAGATTGCAAGTCTATAGATACTCCTACTTCTAAAGGTGAAGCTTTAAGTTGAAGAATATATCCCAAGAATTCACAAGAAAGGGAGAAAATGAGAAGAGTCTCTTATGCTAATGCAGTCAGTGCTCTAATGTACGCTATGATGTGTACTAGACCTGATATTTGCTATACTGTTGGACTAGTTAGTAGATATCAATCCAATCCAGGACATCAACATTAGAAAGCAGTGAAGAGGATACTAAGGTATCTGAAAGGCACAGTTGATTATTTATTATGTTATCAAAGAAAATATCTGCAACTTGAAGGCTATACTGATGCTGCTTAGGGAGGTGATTTGGATGAAGAAAATCTACCTTGGGATATGTTTTCTTACTAAATAATGGTGCTATATCATGGAGTAGTAAGAAACAATCTTGTGTAGCTTTATCCACAATGAAAGCTGAATTTGTGGCATTTTCAGCAGCTGTGCAAAAAGCTGTGTGGTTGAAACGATTCCTAGTATATTTGGGTGTATCTGATAGTGCTATTGAATCAGTAATTGTTAATTGTGATAGTCAAGCTACAATAATCCACACTAAGGATCCTAAGTACCATGGAAAGATGAAGCATATTGATATTAAATATAATCCACACTAAGGATCCTAAGTACCATGGAAAGATGAAGCATATTGATATTAAATATAATTTTTTAAGAGATATGGTTGCAAAGAAAGAGGTGAACATGAAGTGTACATCTACGCATGATATGATTGCAGATCCTTTTGCGAAACCTATTACAAAGGATGTTTACAATAGACATGTTAAGTCATTAGGTTTGTATAGATGTTGATGTACTTATATTTTATATTCTTTTTCCCAAACATGTTCATGTAAATTGCATTATTGATGTTAATGTTATTTATGCCTAAGTTATGTTTTGTTCATATACATATTTGTATCTATGTTTGGAGCATATATTAGAAATTCGAGAAGTATGTCAGACAGATGAAAGATTGGCCTTCTTACACAAGTAATTGCCTTCATTATCTAAGTGATTAATGAGGATGAGATAGTTATACACTTATTATCCAGAGTGATAATAAAGAGAGCTCAAAGTGTATAATGTTAATGTCATCTATTGGAATATATCATGATTAAATAAGATAATCTGTCTTAACGTCGGATGTGAGTTCTGATGCACATAAAATGGAGTAGATATATGAACTCAAAGTGAGATATAGGAAATGTTTGAACTATCATCCGCACAGTATTAAATTTATAAAGATATACACTCCATGGGAAAGGAGATGATGATATTGTGGCATGTGATTCATACCACGTATGCGATTGGTGTCCAACTAGGACAATACAAGTTTAATCTCTACTTGGTATTGTGTGAAACCCTGAAGGTTATAAGTAATCTTCACCTTGTACCCTCACGACTTTGATCAGTTACTCAAGACTTAATTTGGTGCTTGCTATCTTAGATTGTTACCAAAGGATCATGAATGATTCGATCTGGTGGAACATTCCTAAAAAAATAAATTAAATTAAGGTTAAGAGAATCGTGAGATGAGGAAGATCATTATTTTAGTATTATCTTATTAGTTGTGTCCATTGATCGATCAATTGTGTTTATCTTTGTGATAATGACATAATTATGAATTCAAAATATAAAAATGAGATTGTAAGAGCTATGAATGTGATTAATGATCTAAGGTACTGCATACTGCATCTACTCTAAGCTCCATCAATCGAGATGCTATATCATCCTAACAGATATATAACAACTGAGCTCTCAAAGTATGCACTGGACATACGGTCTATTTGTTTAGTATGAAAATTATAGAAATTGAAATGAGAGTTAACCCATCATGTATGAGTGTGAGATAAAGGAATTTGGGTTTGGGTCAGCCATGTGGGTCAACTCGAATCCATGTCCTTTCTTGTTTATAAAAGAAAAAAAGGTCAAAACTGTAGCATGTAACTGCATGGAAATTATGTGTTTGTAAGAGTATATAAACCCAAAAACTTCCACCGGTGGGAGTGGATGAAAACAATAGCTTTGGTTCTAGTTTAACTCTTATCATCTGGGAGCATTTGAGTGTCTACAAAATAAAGGTACAATTTAGACTGTGAAAATATTGATATAATTCATGTTAACACATGTGATTATATTAAAGACTAAGTGATTCAAGTTTGGAACTTAGAGCAATTTGTATGAATATGGATTAGGATCCATATATTATTTTTTTTATCATTAGCAATCTAGTTATTTTGAGAACTTATATATAAGGTTGTTGAGGTAAAGACTAGTAACTATCAAAACTAAATCCCAAACCCTTACCACAAGTGGCAAGCACTATACCATTCAAATTAATGTATGGTAGTAGCTACATGGTTACCAAACTTGCTCAACAAATGGATCAAACTGGTTTGGTTTGGGCTTATCCAAGATACTACATCATTTAGTCAGGTTCGAGCTCGGCCCGAACCACCTTGGCTTGGTAACCATCGAAATTGAATCTCAAACCCTTGTCACAAGTGGCAAGGACTATACCATTCAAACTAAAGTATGGTGGTAGCTACATAGTTACTAAACTTGCTTAATAGATGGACTGAGTCGGGTTTGAGCTAGGCTCAATCCAAGATACCACATCATTTAGTCAAATATGGGCCTAGTATGACTGGACTGGCCTGGCCTATCCTTTGGGCCTACTTTCGAGGCTCAAGCCTACTACTTATCGGGCTTCGAGTTTCTAGGTTGAGCGCTTGGGCTTTCTTTTTTTAAAAAAAAAAATCTCATTAGCTTGGACTTAGCCGAGGAGGTGGAGTCTAAGGAAGGAACAAGAATGATGTTGTCGGCCTCACTAGCAGCGGCAAACAGTGAGCATAAATTGGGGAGGAAGCTTCAGGTCACAAGGGAACCAATGGCAGAGCTCGGGATCAAGCCATGGGGCATTTTTTTTGGGTGTTTAGGGGCCGGGTGTAACCACCTAGGGAAAGGTCTTGGGGGTATGGTGTTAGGATTGAATGGGAGGGGTCGATGTGGGATTGGGTGGGTTGAATGGGGAGAGGTATTAGGGATGCCCTCGCACTTGCCCTTGTCCTTGAAGTCACGAGAGGAGAAGGGCTTGGGATAGAAGGGGTTAGAAGGGGGAGGGTGCTGTGATGGAACTCAAGGGAGGAGGAGGAGGAGGAGGAGGGAAGAGGAGAGGGAGGTATCCTAGAAGTTGAGGGGGAGAAGGGCTTGGGATGGGAGGGTTGAAGGGGTGTGAAGACATGGTGGGACATAAAGCAGCAGGAGGAGGAGAGGTAGGGGATGGGAGTTGTCGTTGGTATCATCGAGGGCATCGGCATCAAAGCTGAAATTGAGGGTGATGAGAGTAGAGTGGTGTGAGAGCTCATGAGTCATAAGTGAGGAAGGAGAATTAGAGTGGAGGACAAGGGAACGGATCCTCTATGGTACTTAAAAATACCATAGGGTGCTGTGTATGCTTTGGAGACATCTATCTTATGGGTGGCCACACTCGCTTACGCGTGCATATTAAAATATTAAAAAAATAAGAATGAATAAATCTTAGAGGTATTTAAACAGTTTAGATAAACATCATATAATCATCCACCTTTTGATGGACGTCTCAATATATGCACAGCACCCTGCGGTACTTTTTGAGTACCGCAGAGGATCTCATTCCGGAGAATAAAAGTGAGATTATAATTTCATAATATATTTATATAACATAATATATATTTTATATCATGTTATAATAAAACAAGTAGATGGATTGATTTGTATAAATGAAGATTAACCTTACAAGTTTATATATGAATATGGATAAAATAGAGATTGAAACATAAATATGAAAACATCAAGTACTAATTTGCAAAAGACCTCCAAGAATACCAATCCTAGGCATCATTGTTGGTTGGATGGGGATGGATTTAGGTCAGATTAAGGAATGATGGCCAGGTTTGGGCTGGTTTGATATAAATCCGAGCTTAGCTTATTTAATGGGCAGCCTCAAATTTTAGATCTAGCTTAGACCTCCAAGCTTGAAACTAGACCCAAGCCCTTTCAAAATATTATGGACTTGGACGAGTCGCCCAGCATTTGAGCAGCTCTAATGGTTACTTGATAGGCCTAGGTGAGTTACGAAATCCAATCGGTTGCCTTCTCGAAGATCATGAGGCCCCATTTAATAATTTAATGCTTCTAAATAATGCTTATGGTTCAAACTTCACCAAGAAGCATAGAAAGTGCGGTGTACCATAAGATCATCTTCAAACCAACAAAGGTTTACACATTCTTGGAAAAGTCGGAATGCTCACATGATGTCTTTCCACTTCCATGATGTAGCTTGAAAGTTGCATGGTCATTGGAGGCAAGCATGTTTGAAGATTTTTATCTTTAGTTTGACTTTCATGCAACCTGAATTCTCTTTTTGTCTCAAATAAAGAAAAATAATAAATCATTCTTTTGTTTGTAATGGCTCAGTCGAGTGCAGGTTCAATGCTAGAGTGACTAGATTCTTTTATCTATTTTTTCTTGGTTAATATCAAGTTAGGGTTTGGTTCCAAGTATCCAAGAACTATGAGATTTTTCCATATGAAATCATATAGGAGATTAGAACATAAAATTATTAAAAAAATTAAAATAAATCCAATCATATCTTTGGAGCCCTGAAGGACCATTAATGATTGCTATAGCAGTGATCTATGGAAGAAGAGAACAATAGTGGGATAGATTTTTCTCTCCATCTTCACTTTATGTAGGTCTCCTAGTCGGTAATGCTAATGGATCCACCCATTACAGAGCCCAATAATCAAATCAAGCATGCACTAATATCCACTACATCACATGACTAAGAAATAGAGCTCAAAATAACAACATGATCATAGATAATTATAGGCTCTTAACCATTCATTTAGATGATAATTTAGCTCATATTTTATAATAAATCTAAATAAAAATTAGTTCATAATCAGTATAAGCCTATTTATAAAAATTCCAACATTCTACTCCGACAACATTGGTTAAGACCCTTTTTCATTCAACGAAATAATATTATATATATATAATTCAAAAATGACTTCGGGGCTAAGTGCAGCTCATGTGACCATATACGCAAATATTCTGAATAAATAACATCTTTAGTCAAAATCTGATCTGCTAAAACCATTAATATCAAATCACAGTATTCTTCATACCATTTATTGATACATGACCCTCCATGGTTATAAATATTAGTAATCCTATCGACATGGATTTCACTGATATAATGTGTAGTGTGAATTCTATATCCATGTGATCAAAATATACAGAGCTTATCGTCAATCCACTTTATGATCTTAAATGAAATCTTTTATATTTTCAATGAGAGCTATAATAATTTATGCTTATATCATAATTCCATTATATGTCCTAAGATGAATCTTTATATCTCAAGGCAAACTATATATGATATCAATGATATCAATAATCACATAAACAATACTATTATGCTTAAGCAACATCTTTATGCTTAAGCTTTCATTCAAATAGCATTTACAATAACCATATATGCATAAATATAAATATAATATTTATTATAAAATAATAAAAATAAAATTTTATGATATCCATATAATATTAGATAAACTATAGAAATATCTTCTCAATTTTAGCTCAATTTTACTTATATCTCCTCGATTTTAAAAAGTATTAAACTAGCTTTTTAAGTTTTCAAAATGTTCCAAAGTCGTCTTACTATTTATCTTTATTAATAAATAATATCACGTGACAATCACATGATATCATCATTTTATAAATAGTCAAATTATACTTATCTCCGTCTCCTTCCTCTCCGATTGCTCTCCTTCTCTATCTCCAACGTCGATATCCGTTCTCTCTCCTCCTCCTTCCCCATCCTTCTTTTCATTCTCATCCTTTCTTCTCCTCATCATCTTCCTCTTTCAAACCCACCCACGAGCCTTCTCCCTCTACATCAACTCCCTCTACCTCTATCCATTCCTTACTGACGATCCCTTCTTCTCTTCCTCCCTTTCTTCTCTCTTACTCCTCTTCCTCCTCTTTCAAGCCTACGAGCCCTCCCCTCTATAGTAGCTCTCTCCACCTTCGTCCACCCACTGGCAACCCTCCTTCCTGGTCCTCCCCTTCCTCCTCACCCACTCCCCTCCTCCAAGCCCATCCATAATCTATCTCTCTCTCTGATGGCTCCCTCCACCTTTGATCATTCTTCAACGACGATCCCTCCTTTCTCTCCATCCCTTCCTCCTTATCTACTTCTCCTCCTCCAAGCATGCCTATGAGCTCTCTCCTCTACCTCCGTCTATTCATATTTGGCAACCCTCCTTCCCTCTTCTTTCTCTTCATCCATTTATCCTTTTCCTCCTCTTCCTCCAAGCTCCCCATGATCTCTCCTCCTTTGTGGTGGCTTCCTCCATCTCTGTCCTTCCTTGTCAATGATCTCTCTTCTTCCCCTCTCCTTCCCCTCATCTACTTTTCTGCTCATCTTCCTCCTTTAAGCCCGCCCATGAGTCCTCTCTCTCTACCTTTGCCTCTATCTCATCGATGACTCCTTCTTCCCCTCTCTTTCCTCCTAATCCCTTCTCCTCCTCTCACTTTTTCTCCAATCCCACCTATAAGGCTTTTGATGCCGTCTTCCGCCTTCATGCCAACTATCATGACCTCACCGTCCTTCTCTACAATGGCTCCCTCCACCTCCATCTCTTATTGGTGATCCCTTCTATATTAGCAAGAAAATTTTCATCCATTGAAATGGAAAGCCAATGCCGTTTGTTGGTAAGTGAACGGCAAGACCATTTTGAAATATCTTAAAAATTTGAAGAACTAGTTTAATATTTTTTAAAATCGAGAGGGTGTAAGTGAAATTGGACTAAAGTTAAGCAGGTGTTCCTATAATTTATCCTATAATATTTAACAAAACAATGCTCCCACTAACCAAGTATATCAAAAGATTTCAATAAATCCATATTTTCTATATATTTAATGAATATAATGAATCTAAGTCCTTTGATCAATGGATCTACTAGTATTATATCAGTCTCTATGCATTCAATTATAATGTCTCCCTTTTTAACTAAATCTCTGACTATCAAATATTTTATCTCTATATAGATAGAGGCACTGAAAGATTTTATTATTCTCTAAAAATAATATAGCTGCACTTTTATTATCATAAATTTAAAGTGATTTTGAGATAGAATCAACCATCATAAGATCAATCAACCATCATAAGATTTGAGATCAAATCCTTCAATTAAACAGCAAAAATTGTAGCTTCTAACATGCTACAAACTCTACTTACGTAACCAAAGATGCCATAAGAATCTATTTATATCTTTTAAAAAAATATAATAAAAAAATATAATGAAAATAGATTTCATATCATCTATCCAACTAGCAAAATTCATAATCACAATATTTATTCACCTCAAGGTGATCAAACTTTTAATAAGTCAGCATACATTTTATTTGGGTTTTCTATAAATTCCTCGTAACTTTTTAGCTATTTTCCAAATGCTCCGTATTCGAATTTGCCATATATCTGTCAAGTATATTAACAATATATGCTACATCCAGTCTGGTGCAAATCTATACATAAATTAAACTATACACAATACTAGAATAAGGTACATTCTTTTGGGTTTTTTCTACTTCATTCTTAGGATACTAGTTTTTATTGAATTTATCTCTCTTAACCATATGTACATCTTCAGGTTTGTAATTATGCATACCAATTTTATTTAGTATACAATCAATGTGAACTCTCTTAAATAAGCCTAATATATTATGGACTATTCCTATGGATCTTAATACCAAGTATAATAAAGCTTCTTTAGGATCTTTTATATCAACAACCTTAGATAGAATGGTTTGGTCTTATGCAACAATAGAGTATTATTACTAGCAAGTAAAATATCATCCATATATAAGACAATAAAAATAAATTTACTCTTGCCGACCTTAAAATATATGTATTGATCCACTTTATTTCTATAAATCCAAGAGAGCTCACAATGTCATCAAACTTAAAATACCATTATCTCAGTATCTGCTTAAGATCATAAATAGATTTTTTAAGTCTACATATCATACGTTCCTTTCACTCTCAACAAAATCTTTTGATTGATTCATCATTAGAATCGTTCTTAATTTTAAATATCCACTTATATGTTATAGACTTAGATCTTTTAGATAATTCTACTAGATCTCATATTTATTTTAATTATAGATTGCATTGAATCACACATATCTTCAAGCTATTTAGCTGATTGAAAACATAGAATAGTGTGATCATATGATACTAAATTAACCATATGACCAACGCCATAATTATTTTCATCTAAATAAATCAAATAATCATTAGAAATAATAAGTTCCTTTCATCTTTTATATGATTTCTTTACAGATACTTTATTAACTAGCTATGGAGGTGCTACAACTGATTCACATATTTGATGTCGTTCTTCCACTGTCCTTCCAGGATGAAATATGATATTTTGTTAGACAACATGTACAAGAATAATGACTTGTCTTTCTTTTAATATCATGTTTCTAGCATGAGAGTATCTGCAATCATCCATATTAGACTCTAAAAATCTGGCATGATTAGACTCAATAATCTTTATAAATCTATCAAGGTTGTAGAATCTGTATCTTTTAAAATTATTTAGATGGTAAATTAAATAATAATATTCAAACTTATTCACTGATGGATTATCTTAAACTTTGCAGGGTAGCCCCAAATATGAAATAAGTAATACTGGACTTCTTGCCAACCCATAACTCAAAAGATATCTTAAGAACTACTTTACTAAGAATTTTATTCAAGATATAGATGGTGATTTTTAGGACCTCACCCAAGAGATATCCTATCAAATTGCACCCACTCATCATACTTCTAACCATATCTGTAAAGATGTAATTATGTCTTTCAGTCATACTATTTTGCTCAAAAATTTCAAATATTGTATATTGAGTAACTATCACATATTCTTGTAAGTCTTTGACAAATGATCCTATTTGTTGGCTAAATTCACCATATCAACCATAAGATTTACCAGAATGATTAGATCTCACTATCTTAACTATCTATCATGCTGTTTTTCAATCTCAATATTGAAAGTCTTAAAATTTATCAAGTGCTTTGGATTTTTTCTTAAAAAGATAGACATGCCATAGTGAGAGAAGTCATCAACAAAAGCAATGAAATATCTACTACTATAAATGGCAGAATCTAAATGTCCACATAACTATATGAATATTTAAAATTTATTACTATGAGTGGACTCATTATTTAATTTTCTAATTTTGATAAATTTGTCCCTAAGATAGTTAACACAAGTGTGAAAGTCGCTAAAGCCCAACGAAGGTAGAATTTTATTATCAGTTAACCTTTGAACCCTTTCTTTAAAAATTTGACTCAATCACTTATGCCATAATGTAGAGAATTTATCCTTGGCCAATCTTTTTTTTAAGGATGATACCATCTATATGCATAGTTTTTGTTTCTCTAATTGACTCTTATGCTTGAAATATTTAAATCCCTATGATCATTTTCTTTTATAGAAGAAGCACTCAAAAACTTTCTTAATAGCTGCTTGTAGACCTCTAGGATTTTGATTTTCATTCTCAGGATTGTGAGTCTAATTTTTTTTTGAAACCATTATCTTTTTTCATTATGTATGGAACCCTTACGGCTTGACAGACTACCACTCTCATCATTTTTCCTAAGATATTAAAACTCCTAAACAAAATAGAAATAAGTTCATTCATATTCTATGTATCCCTATGTGCATTATATATGCTTTTAAGCTGATTAAATTATACAAGTTAAGAGCCAAAATCTTGATGAGCAAGAAAATAGTAAGGGATAGGGATGTCAAACTAATAAGCTCAAGTGCAATATTCTCTAGTTTCACAATGTAAGATCTAACACTATTATGCCATCATATCTTATATTAATTAATTTATCTATTAGCTATCTAGCCTCTATCTTATTAGATTCTATATACCTCTTGCTAATAAGGTCAAAGAATTACTTAGCGTTACCATTCTCAAGATAACATCTAGAATGAAATTAAAATAGATCTTTTCACGATTCTTAAGCTAAGATGATTCACACTCTACCACCACTATAATGAAAATTCTTTTTCTGGCATTTATCACAAATACCTTTATTAGTATTTTAGTGGCACTTCATTATGTGACATCTTAAGATCGTGTCGGCAATTAATTGCCGATAATTTTAGAAATCATTGATAAAAATTTATTTTTTACGGCATTAAAAAGTGCCCTTAAAGATTTAATTTTAGTATTTTTCAGATTTTTAAGCACTTATATATGCCGATAATAAATACTATGTGGCACATTAGGATATGCTGGTATAAGTCCATATATTAACAATATTTATATATACCATTAAATATATATTTCATTAGGTATTACTGGAATTTTTATTTGTCGGTACTAAGTAGCATGTTGGCTTTTGTATAAAATGCCACTCTTTAATTTAAATTGCAACAATTATCTTTCATTTTTTTTGATATTATATAAATACCATAAATTTATTATCTAGCGGCACTTTCATAAATGCTTCCAAAAATTTAGGTAACACGTTCTCATGTTCAATTCTTGTATTACTTATTGCAAAATTATAACATAAATAAGAGCTTTTGACTATATTTGAGAAAATGTTATAATAGAATATATATTTAGCATATCATGATACTAGAAATATCATTCTATAACCAAAATGCATCATTAAATTAATATTTCCAATATTTATTTCATTGAGGCATCCAAACCATTGAAGAACAAATTAATGAATTATAGAATTTAAATCAAATAGTGATATCTCATATCGTATTCCCACAGTCAAGTTTTAGGTTTGTTTTTGTAGTTTGAGCCAACAAAAGAAAAGTCAAAATACAAGTTTAAAGCATGAAAAGCAAAAAAAAAAAAAGATCATCAACATTGTTCCTCTTCATTGATCCCATCAGTGCTCTATTTACGAATAACCTACCAACATGACATAATAATAAGTTAGATTGTAGTTCCAGTTTGGTTATTATAAAGAACTAAAATGGTTCCATTTTGTAGTAAATACATAAATTGAAGGTCAAGCAATTCTTGAACCAGCTACATCTCTACTAGTTTTATAATGGCCATATTCTTTTATCAGAGGTTCATCATATTCTATTAGAACTATAATAATGACTTTCCATAATTGTAGTCCTTGTGCTACCCCACTTACAACTTTTGTAGGACTTTTACTTAATAGTATCTCCTCTGTAACATGAGGATTAGGTCTTCTGTTGGCACTTAGTAAGTAAACCTCGTGTCCATCCTACAATTTGAAATCTTTTTATTGATATATTAAAGTCATAAGGGATATGACACTTTCAATGATAAGAGGCAAAACTTGTATCTGATGGATTGTTTTATTTCTTTCGTTACGTCGCCCTTTTCTCTATTTTTTTGACTGTTTCTGCAAGTTTTTATATACTATAACTTATAATTTTAATTAAAAAATTAGAAACAAAGCTAAAAGTATGTTATACAAGAATTAATTATTTATTTTGATATGTGAAACTAAATTTTAAAAAACTATTTACCTGATGGAGTGGAGGCATGTGACTGCATGATGAGGACTATGTTTGTTGTTCAGATAACTTTTCATGGGGGTTCGCAGCATCTCCAAGCTAATGTAAACCATAAATAAAGATGAAGCAAAGGATCAAAGGATTGAAAGGGAGGAGAAAAGAAAGCAAATTGTTCTGGATATTTTCAACATGCGATGTGATTTTAGAAAGTTTCTTTGAATGCACATTTTTTTAAGAGAGTTTTAATATTATGATTTGTTTTACAATGCTGTAAAGAGAAATTTGCAATGGGATGATCCATCCAAAATCAAAGATGATGTGAGTGAAGATGATAAGATCACCGCATTTGGTTGCACCATGATGATCCTATATGGCAGTAATTCAAATCACTTCCACTCCTCAAATCATCGTCCAATACGGTAATAGAAACCTATTCAAGAGAATATATATCCAACATCACTCCATCAAGGTAATCTTATATTAAAATATGCACGTACATGATATTATTTATGCACATTGGGTAGATAGTTAGGGCATCATCTCCATGAAAGAAGAGAAGAAAATTCTTTCTTTTTCTCAACCAAATCATAGTAATCTGAGGCTTTCCTCTTCCTCCATCTCTTCTCTATCATTTTTTTCCTTTCTATCTGAGATATGTTAGGAGTATTTTGGTAGTATATGATTAGTGATCTTGGATTTTCATAGTATACCAAATAAGTTATTTGTACATATTCGAAGATCTTTAATTACTACACTATGACCAAACAAACATCACGATCTTAGATCACTAAGAATTAGATTATCTCAAGATTTGGATCACCAGTGATCTAAGATTATTGTGGTGATCTAAGTTTGATCACCAATTGCCTCCTAAAGTTTTTTATGAGAACCGATGGAAGAATTAGAGAAAAAAATTATAATTGTTTTGGATTTTTGGGGGCACATGATGTAGTTTAGGAAATTTTTTGATGCGCATTTTTTCTTTTGAGGAAAACCGCCAGTTGGAAAGAATCAGAAGTATTTATGATATCTAAATTTTTTTTATGATGCCTTATAATATTTTTATCAACGGTGGAAGAATTAAAAGAATCACAATTATTTTGGATTTTTTGGACACACCATGTTGTTTAGAAAATGTGTTTGGATATGTGTTTTTTTCTTGAAGCCATCTTGTGATGCTTTTTGGTAAAGAAATCATGGTTGGACATGGATTTTTTTAGATGCCCAATGTTGTTTATGAAATTTTTTAGGCTCACATTTTTTAGGAATGCCACTGCAGTTTGGATGCTTTTTTGGTAGAGAAATCATAGTTGGAAAGATTAGGAAGAATTTTAGGATACCTGGACTCTTTGATCCATGATGGATGAAAATTTTTGTATAACTAGGATACTATCATGCGGTTAATATTTATTGATCACATAAATCTAGAAATATTAGCTAATATGATAATTTATGATTTTTTTGGATATATATTTTTGCTTTTATATGCAGAAGAAAATATTTTTATTGAAGGAATGTGTGATATTTATTTTGCACATTAGACGAATGGATTTATTTTAGATGTTCGTGGAGCATGATTTTAGAGGAATCATAGTTGGAGAAGAGTGGGAGAGTTTAGGACACCTAGACTCTAAGTATGGTGGATGAGAACTTTTAAATGACTAGAATACTATATATGTTTAAGAAATTAATATCAATATTTTTTACTTTGGATGTGTGTAGAAGCATTTTTTTAGAAGAATCACGTTTGGGAAGAATGGAAGAGTTTTAGGATGCTTAGACTCTGATAACTTTTGTATACTTAGGATAGTATCATGTGGTTATGATATATCAATCACATAATTTTAGAACAGTAGCTAATATTGTAATCGATGGGATCTTTTTAGATACATGTTTTTTAAATTTGTGGAAGTTTGATTCTTTAAAGCAATCAACATATTTTTCCTCTTAGACATGCATGTAATGTTTTTTTAAAGAGTCATAGTTGGAGGAGCATGGGAAGAGTTTTAGTGTCTGGACTCTGATCCACGGTAGATGAGAAATAGCATCATGCAGTTGAGAAATATCGATCATATAATTATTACAAAAATTGGTTAATATAATAATTGATGTATGTATAAAATAGCACGGGATTGTGAGCAAGATTACATTATGAAAATTTAAATCATCCGCATATGATCGAGATTTTTATTAATTTTGACACATCAATCAAATATAGAATATTTAGAGTCTCATAATAAAACCATACTAATTATATCACATTTATCTATATTTTAAATAAATATCTTAATTAGTATATGAAATTGTTATCTAATTGCCAACATTTTATGCTTTATGCTAAAAGATATTAATAAATACTGGCATTTATAACAAAATATCTTTTATTTTATAACACTTTTTTATAACTAGAAGTACTTGAGCTTAAATGCTATTAAAAAAGAATTTTTTACCTATATAAATAAAAAATGCCACTATGATTATGCTGCTAATGAAAGATTTTGTTATAGCACTTTTCATAGGCAGCTTTTATTCTAAAGCATTCTTACTAGTGACATGAGATAGTGGATTATCACATCATGTAATATCCAAAATTATCAAATACATCACTATCTTAATGTCATATTTTCATATTTTATAGTTTATGCCGGTCAGAGTTTCAATGAAAGTATTAATATTAATTAATACAAAGGTATTAACCACTGGATAACTTTATATAATGAATTAATGAATAAGATAATGCATATACTTGAAAATCTTTATAAGCATTATTTCAATAAGAGTCCTTGGTGTAATTTTACAAACTTTCTTTGGGAAGAAAATGATCGACATAATATATCCTCTCCAACATGTAATGTTATTTAATATAAAAGTGCTAATTAGCTACTAGACAACCTTTATGTAGTCAAGTAATGGACAAATATGGGTAATATATATACTTGAAAACTTTTATTAGCATTACTTCAATAAGAGTGCTTAGTACAATACCATAAATTTTTTTGAAAAGAAAATGATCTACATAAGGTATCTCTGTAGTATCCAGTAGAAATAACTAGTAAAGTATCATTAGCTTTTAGAGGTTCATATATTTTGATAGAATAAATCTCTAGACCATGCATATTTATTAGTAAAAAATATTCCACTTTAGTATACAATAAGCTCTCTTTAGAGAGATGATTGTATATAATAATTTTGTAATACTTCTCAATCCTTTTAAAATATCACACTAAAGAATCCTGTAAATCTTAGTGAATAGGCCACTTGGATGGTTATCATCCATTGAAATCCACAAACCCTCAAATTAGACATCAACTGGCTATGCCTATGAATCCATTCATTGAACTTAATGCACCTATAGCAAACAATTAATCAAAATTAATATGTTTAATCCTCTAAATACCAAATAGAGGGATCCCATAATTCTCGATGAATGGGCCATTTTGATGGTTACTATCCATTAAAATCCCTCTAAATTAGGGATTGACATAAAAATATATCATTATTCAAACCAAATATGAGAGTGCAAAATTTGCAATAGTATATTTAAGAGTTTTTATGTAATTAAACTATTTTGAATGGATTATAACATAATTATTAGATCAGCATTATGTAATCAACTTGAGAACATGGACTAAACAATAATCCAGACACTTCAATATGTAATAAAGTTTATCTCAGGAACTAAATAAATTTTAGAGGATTGTTATCAAATAATGAACTTCATCAAGGGCTAAATAATAATATTGGAAGCTTTACATAATAAATCTCATCATAGGGACTAGAATATAATTTTTGAATCACTGTTATCAATAATATACTTTGCTAGAGGCTAAACTAAAAATTTTGTTTTCTTTAATTGGGTTCAGATTTGGGTTGAAACGCAAAACCTGAAACCCAAAACTATTTTTTCGCCAATCCCATCTTCCTCCCCATAATCGGGCGAAGGAGAAGGGGGCCAAAATCGGTATCCTTGCCCAAATCTCAGCTAGTGGCCATTAGAAAAGCCCCAATCGGCAGACCACTGCCATCTACCATCCATCCACTGTCGTTATCTGTCAGCAATTAAGAAGGGAACCATTGGTCAATGGTGATCCAATGTTCTCCTTTTTATTATCTCTCAAAAGAAAGATGGGAGGAAGAAGGGTCGGCACTCAGCACCACCACCTGTCGTGATCACTGGCGGCTTGTCTCAAACAGCTGTCGATAACTAATCTAGCCACTGTATGAGAGTAGGGAGGAGGGCATGGCAATGGGAACCGTAGTCCCTCATTTTTTCAATTTTGGATCTAGATGGGGACTCGGTGGGACTCACCATCGGCTTGTCTAGATGGTTATCGGAGCCCAATCCCGCCAACGAGAACAAGAGAAGAAGGGATGGCCACGGGAAGACCCATCCCTCTTTTTCTTCCTTTAATTATTATTAGTATTATTTGATTGAATCCATTATTTTGATTCTAATTTTCTACAAAATCCAGGCTCTAATATCAAATGTGAGATTCTTCACATATGAAATCATGCAAGATATTAGAACACAAAATTATTAAAATAAATCAAAAATAAGATCCAATCATACCTGGGAGCCTGGAGTAACCATTGATGATTGCTCTAGCAACGCCTTGGGGAAGAAGAAAACAACGATGAGATAGATCTTCCTTTTCATCTCTATTTTATACCTATCTCCTCAATGAGATAGGTGCACCCTAGGAACATATAGAGAACTTGATACTCTAGGATTTCTACAAATGGATATATATAGAAGTAGAGTGGAGACCTAGCATAGTCAGTAATGCTAATGGGTCCATCCATTACTGAGCCCATTAACCAAATCAAATCTATACTAACATCCATTACATCATATGATTAGGATAATAGGGCCCAAAATAACAACATGATCCGAGATAATTATGAGCTCCTTAACCATTCATTTGGAAGATAACTTAGTCTGTATTTCGTAATAAATCAAATAAAAAATCAATCTATAATCAACAGAAGCCCATCTTTTGAGAAATTCTAATAAGGACTACATCCAATATCACCTGATTTTGGATTCTACTAACAATCTATGCTCAATTTATGAGCAAAATTTACAATCCAAGACCAGGTCATGCATTGAGCGAGTACATGCCCATCCAACTCCATCAAACTATGGGTCTTGATTTCTTTTGTTATTTTCGTTCCCTGCAGTTAATGAAGTTACTGCTAATTATTGCATGAAATTTGTGGGATAATCCATTGGTCTATATTTCTCGAATGGCAACGGCTGTAGTGATGTCCCTAAGATCATGTCATTCCCATGATCCAAAGGCAGTGGATTTTTTTACCTTTTACTCCTTTGATGTGCAACTTAGGGTTAGGCAGACTTCCAACTGTTCTTTTGACTGTATCAAAAAAATGATACATACAACCATCATACTCATCCTCCAGGATTATAAAAACACTCTTCATAGTCATCTGTCTATGGAAATACATAAAAAACCAATCATGACACAACTGAATCTATCTAGATATAATGTGACCACAACTGTGATCTTTCTCTACAACCATCATCTCTATTTTCTTTTCTTTTTTCTGAGATAATAATATGCATGAAGCCCCCAAAGAAACTGTATTAGAACAGGGTAAAGTTTCAGGGAAAGGAAGAAGAAAACAAAACAGGAAAGCAACTAGGGAGCAAACAAGGCCTTCTTTAAACTATGGGGCCTTAGTGAGAGTCCTTTACCTAAATAATTT
>KE504696.1:1367539-1383174 GCA_000441515.1 Elaeis oleifera
ATATATATATATATATATATCTAATATTGTTTTCTAAATAAATCTAATATTGTTTTCTAAAATAAACATAATATACTTGACTATTTACTCAAATAAAAACAGAAATTATAAAAGAATTTATTAATTTTAATAAAATTATAAAACATGTGAAGCGTTGAGCTGCTTATTTTGGAAATGTCAACAATCAAGTAATCTAATTACCTTATTGCCATTATTCAAGACCTAATAACCCAAAACCATACACATCTAAGCATACTAATATTTTAAAATAATTTTCAGAATTCTCTAAAATTTTAAAAATTCTAATTTCTAAACTAACTATCATCGTAGTAAGGAATAGACCACTTACTTTACCTTATTCTTATTATAGGGTGGGAGGGAGGTGTCCCTTTAGGACTAGCTCAAAGAGAAGGAAGAGGTTACTAAAGAAAAGAAAGAGAATACAAAAGTGATTTTATTATTTATACATTACGAGCTTCACAAATTTTATTAGAAGATTTTAGGACTCAGATGACTTTGTACTCCACAACTTTATGATGATAATAGTTTGCATCCACTATTATGACTAATCTTAACTGATAGTAGTGTTGATTTGATGGCATTTTATATGACTAATCTTAACATCATGGGTATCTAAATTTTCGCACGAGAGGGAAAGAGGGTGCGCGAGATGGTGGAATGGGTCTCAACATGGCGTGCGTTCGGAGGAGAGCGAAGGTGGCGAGCTAGAGAGGAAAAAACGGCGGAAGGATGCCATGGAATGCTAGCGCAAAGAGGGGAAGACCACCCCTAAGCGAAAGTCTGATTTGTTAGGATTTGACATCTCGAGTAAGCGAAAATCTGATTTGTTAGGATTTGACATCTCGAGATTCGATCTATATTAAGTCCACAATGAAATTCGCGACGAAAACGGAATCTAACGAGATCAAGATCATCTCAAACGGAATCCGAATGATCGAGATACGTATTTTTGAAGCTTGCACGGAACTCAAGGTAACAGAGGACCGTCGGCAGCGGGCCGGTGGAGCGGCGACTGTGCGGCCGCAGGAGGTGGGACGCCGCCAGCGCGCATGGCACGGCCCGACACGGGGTGCGCGGTCAGGCCCAGGCGTGCGCGTGCGGAGAGCGGCCCGGGCCAAGGAGCTCGATGCGGGCGCGGCCCAGGCCGCACGCACAGGCCAGCCCAGGCGTCGTGCCTGGGGCCTGTACCTCGATCCACCATGGACCGGGTGGTCCACGGCCCAATGCGTGGACTGCGTAGGCATTTTCACACGTTTCACACGGTCCACGATACTATTCTATAGACTGATCACGATCGGACGGCTCAAGGAGCTTTCGATCTTGATCCAACGGCTTGAGGTTTGACCTGGGGTTTGTTTGGACATGTTTAGGAGATCTAATCATGTTCTAACATGGTTAAGGTCTTTAAAAGGCTTGATGCTCAACAGAGAAGACATTGTGGTGTATTTTTCGTGCGGCGTGAAATCAAAGACTCGAGAAGAGAGAGAGCCACGTGATACTGTGAGAAAGGAGTAGGAAGTTTTGGACAGCGGACAGCGATCGCTTCAGAGGTCTAGAGAGATCTTCTTAAAAAGAGCTTTTGTAAAGGAGAATTTTTTGTGAAGAAAAATTCGATGTACGAAATTGAGGATTAATTTTTTTTTTATAATATTTTTTTTTTATAACGAAGTTGGTATATTTCGTGAAGATAAGTACGGTCGATCTACATATTTATTTTTTTTTTTAAAAAAAAAAAATCTTAAGAGCTGATGTCCAGACATCCGCCCAACAGGCCCTTAGCCCAGGTATCACAATCTTTTCCTCGTCCTACGCCTACACTCGAACCCATAAGATGCAGTCCCTTCGAGCATCAATTCTATGCCCGTGACCCCTGCCATCTGTCTCTCTGTCGGCCAAGCAGAAACGTCATCCAACAGTCCAAAAAAAAAAAACAAAGCGGAGAAATGGTAACAAGTAATTCTCACAAGCCATAGAATCTTTCCTTGACCCGCTACTGTTACCCAAAAGATAAACACATAAAACCAGCTGAAACAGAAAACCAGACAACACCTTTGATCTGCTGATACAGTAGTAGCCCAGCCCTCTAGCAAGGCACATTACACGCTACACTACACTACAAGGAGAGTAGCAGCGGCCAGCAACCATAACAACAACAAGGGCAGCAACAATAGCCATTAGTCACAGTAGTAGTAAAAAATTTGAAACCCAATCCTAAATAATATAATAATAAAAGAAAACGGCTACGATAAGACCTATCACGTTCTCAGAAGGAATCCATCTTTTTTTTAAACGGTACAGAGCTCACGGGCGACGCCCAGCCTGCCGTTGGCCACGTCGAAGTACACCCGGTGGTTCATCTGCTGCATGCTGGCGATCACGTTGAGCACCGAGTTCACGTTGTCCGGCGCCGCTGCCATCGCCAAGCACGTTAGCGACCCCGCCGTGCTGTGAATCAAGTAATTGTCCGCCGGCAGCGTCACGTTCATCCCGGCGAACATAAACGTTATCGCCGGCGGGTTGATGGGCCCGGCGTAGCACGTGTCGAAGCCGCCGAGGGACGTCACGTCGCCGGCGCCCCGCACCCGGCGCCGGAACTCGTCCCGCACGGCCGCGTACGCGGCGCCACCAGGCGGGTGAACATGGTGCCCGAGTCGAAGATGGTCCCCGCGCCGGAGGACGCGTCGAAGGCGATCGCCGCCGGCGGGATGTCGACCACCTTGCGGCCGACGCGGATTCCGACCAGGTCGACGAAGTAGAGAGAAGAGCGGCGGGGCTGGAGCGGAGTGGAGTGGTTTGATCGACTTGGGCTGGCCGGCGGGGCCGAGGCGGAGCGTGCCGGAGAAGTTGAGGGACTTGAAGCTGGGGAGGCAGTAGGAGAAGGTGGAGGCATAGAGGTTCTTGGTTTGGGAGATGAAGGAAAGCGGGCCGCGGCCGAGGCCGAGGAGGCCGTGCGGGGCACGGCGGGGCCGGCGGCCTTCTGGAGGCAGCCGAAGGTGTAGCCGGGGACGACGTCGGTGGCGAGGGAGAGGGAGTCCTGGGATAGTACGGCGAGGAGGGAGGAGGAGCCGTAGGTGAGGTTGAAGCCGCAAGCTTTGGCGCCGGCGGGCAGGTGGGTTGGGGACCTGCGAGCACGGCTGAGAGCCGCAGGGACGGGCGGTAGGTGGTGGAGCGAGAGGTGTCCAAGGGAGGGCAGCGGAGGAGGGGAGCAGCCGGCGCAACCGGAGCAGGGGAGCCAAGCAACGTCGCTGCTGGTGTCGACGGCAAGGAGGAGGGGCTGGGGAGGGAGCCGAGGCGGGCGCGGACGATGTAGGTGGGGGTCTGGAGGAGCTGACGGCCGGAGGCGATGGGAACGAAGGAGCGGCGGGCGGTGGCGAGGGAGGCCAGGTAGAGGAAGCGAGAGTCATCGCGGGAGAGGAGGTCGAGGACGGTGTCCTCCCAGGAGGCGGAGGGGGAGTGGAAGGGGAGCAGGGCCGAAGGCGTGGAGGACACGGAGGGTGGAGCCGCTGTCCGCCGGGGCGGCGCAACCGTCTGGGGTGGCGGTGGTGCGCCCGGATTCCGCGGCTGCTGCTGCTGCTACTAGTAGCAGTACTAGTAGTGCGGGTGGCCAGCCATCGCAATGAGGAAGAAATAAGGAGGGAGGGAGAGAGAGAGAGAGAGTGGGTTGGGTGGTGGGAGACGGAGTGGAGGTGGAGAGATTGAAGGGGTTTATATAGAGAGGAGGGAATCTGATGCTAGGGAGAGAGGGATGGGTAATGGGTGAGTGTTCATGAACAGACTGTATCCCATTCTAGTTTGCCTCATCGAGAGAGGGTGAGTGGTATGGGACTATGGTGGGGTGGTGGCGTTGGAAACAATATCTTTGATGCGTGGGTTCAAACATCCATTGTAGCCAGGAACAATGGTTGCAAGCCATGCAAGCAATACTGCTCTTCAATATCGTGTACATGGCTTGTTTCTATTGGTCATGCTAGTGTTCTGGAGTTTGTGGAGTTATAGGTTTATTCTCTAGCGATTTATACTTAATTTGCTAAAGTTTCTTGAGCTTTATGTATACCTTGTTTCATTTGTTTACTTTGTTTGTTTAAGAGTTGGTGGAGAGGGATTCGAGCCAAAAGTAACTAGGCTTTTGAGATATTCCAATGGAATAAGAGAAAGGATTAAGGACGACGAGAGGTAGGACCGGAATAAAATTATGGTAATTTGTATTATTGTTGGTTTAAGGAGTGGATCTTTGATCGGATTTGGTTATAGGAGTGATGCGCTTAAAGTGCGGGAGATTTTCTTGCTTTCAAGTATAGAATAAAAGTTAGGTCACTTTGTGGGGTATGTCCGTAGGGATTGTCCTGGAGCTTCCATGGGTATATCTCGTGCATGATGAGATAGTTTAGTATTTGCATACTTGTATGCGGTTGACAATAGGACAACAAGTGCTTTGGATTCCTTGGAACTAGGGACAAGTTAACTGTGAAGAGGTTCCCGAGCAGGAAGCCATGGAAGGTTAAATGACCCAGCAAAGTATGTTGGTAGAGAAAATTACCAAGCTCTGATTTTGACTTCACGGTAGAAAGATGTAAAAAGATGGCGGATGACTTGTGTATCGGAATAAGTCCGTCAGCACCTTATTGTTCTGAGGTTAATTAACCTTTTCTTGGAAGCAAGGTTTTGTCTGTTACATATCTCATGTATCACCATGGTTGGACGACAACAACGAGATGAATGGAGACTTTGTTCATCTCGATTGCAGTACATTTAGCCAACATATTGATAATATGCATATAGTACAAATAAGAATGCTGCGATCAATCTTCTGTCATCTGTCACCGATGAAGAGCACCTGCAACACAAAATCCTCACAGATCGAAATTATGTCCGACAGAAATCTTCCGATGCTTAAATCAGTGAGGAGTGGTGAACAGCAGATAAGAGTATTTGAAATGGCAGAGTTTCAGTCCAGAATTATCTTATCCGTGTTGTTCATTTATCTCATTTTTATAGATGATTCTGATATAACCGTCGAGCACGTGGTCTTGCTTTTTATGACGCTAAATTATCGGACCATAATCATGGAGTTAATGGGTTGTTTATAACCACTAATGACCGTGACACGTAATCGATAATCGTTTATAACGGTTAGATGCATTGAAAAGATAGACCGACTATATATCGGTAATAGTGGTAAGTCGGTAGTTTTGGAGATCCGAACGAACATCGGTTGGTAACTCTGATATGCCGATGATTTTTGGTCGGAGGTTAATTGAGTTGTCCGTTATTGGTTGATAATAACCAACTGTCGGTCGGTAAACTAATTGTTAGTCGGAGTAATGTGTTTATAAGACCGATGTAGAGTCAGAGTCGGAGGTCGGTTGAATGGTCCCAACAGTTGCCCCCCCTCTCAAGTCCAAGGTGGTCCGACGTGTATATCATCACGTGATCTGTCATATTGGACGAAGAGAATTGTCACGTGTTGCCTCGAGTCCCGATTCAGCTACTGACCTTTATGAGTTTTTGGAATACGAAAATCTCCAGTTGTTATGTTGTTTCGATAGCTGTGAAATCATTATTGGGCTGTCATTTCAATAAGATAATTCGGCATGCAGGACATCCGGACGATTTGATTCTGACTAGTAGATCTTGGCCACGTGTCCAAACATCATTGGATTGGATCTGTTCACGTAGATAACGGTGAAGTGACACGATCAGGAGCAGATGCGTCGAACCGTCCGACCAATGGTCGGTCCAGATATTGCCACGTATCGACATCTGAGAAGATTCAGATTTGATCGATTTCATCCGAACTATTGAGGGGTCCTATATATGAAGTCGCTTTCAACCAGACTTTACTTTGCATTTGTTACCATCCTCTGCAGCAGAAGGTTCTGCTGGAAGATTGCTCCAGTACTAGGAGCTCCAAGGTTTCTTCTTTGTCCCTCTTTAGCTTCAGGTTGAGTTCTCTTATCTTTTCCTTGGATTTTCTTCCCCTTAGGATTCTCCTTCTCTCTTTTAATTTCTGTTCTTCATGGCTAGTAGAAAAATTTCTCGGGATAGTCGGTCGGAGAATCTGGCCGACGACTCTCTTTCGGATCCGAAAGTGGAGGCTTCTTCCCTATCTGGATCCAATGTTGAATGGCTCCAGAAGCAGTATCATATCTCGGAGCAGTATCAGCTCTTTGCTCCTAGCGCAGACGGTCGGATTAACTCTCCTCCTTCAGGCCAGGTCGTATTTTATGTCGAAGACCTTCGGATAGGTCTTCGATTTTCGATTCTAGAGTTCATCTGGAATCTTTTTGACTATTACGATCTCTGTCCTGCTCAGCTGGCTCCGAACTTGGTTCGGCTGATCATCAATTTTGCTTTGTTATATTGGCTCATACTGATTGAGCCTTATCTTTCTCTCTTTCAAACTTTCTTTGTCCTTCGTCCTCATCCTAAGGCCAAGGATTGGTGATTTTTCAACCTGAGAAATATCTTTCTTTCATCATCGATCTTTTATCGTCCATTTATGGATGGAAGAATCAATTTTTTTTTATTTCTTCTCCTTTTCTCTGAGATTTTCCTTCGTGCTAGGGTAATCTAAGGACTGGCCCAACGAGAATAGTCGGATGGAGGTCGATGATCGAAAAATTTTCATCGACTGAAAACATGGCAGTTCCACTGCAGCAAAAACTGTTGACCGAACAAGTTCTCTACGATGCCGGACTTAATTCGGTCACTTCTTTAATTATAACATAGTCGGCTATTTACTTTTTGCTTTTGTTTGTTTCCGAACTATACTGATTTTTTGTTCTGATTGCAGCTATGCAGTCGAGGGCATGAGTGTCGTTTGCCGACATTCGTTTGCACGCTACCAAGAAGAAGGCAGCATCTGAAGCTGGCCTTTCTCGACCGCTGAAGAAGAGTCGGGTCACCACTCCGTCTGCACCAGCAAGAAATTCGACATTCCGTTGGAAATGGCTCCCGAGCCAGTCCTGGCATTGTCAGCCCTGACAACGCTTCCTGAGGCACCGTCAACTGAAGATAGGATGGCGGGAGACGATGGAGCTACAGCAATACCATCGACGGCTCCATCAGCAGAGATTCAGATCGGGTGAGAATTGCAGCCGAATCTGAACAATCCACAGCTGCGTGAGCCGTTCCTCTGGCAAAATGCTCTCAGGTGCAGTCGAGCTCCGACTTCCCTGCGTTCTCGAGTGCGAAGCTACCGACCAGAGATCGGGGGAAGGCGCCTGCGACCTCAACAGATGATGGGTCATCGGGGCTTCCCATCCTTTTTAATATTAGGATCCCCGAGGGTGAGTCGGTCTTGGCCAATCCAGCATTGGCCAAGCGACTCATCCAAGCTACTCTTCTCCCGACTGATCGGGAGAACAGGAAGAACAGGACGATCATCGAAATATTTCTTCCTTCTACCCGATGATACTCGGGATAAGTTCTTCAACATATCTTTTTTTTGATCCAACTTGATTCATCTTCTGCTTTAAGTGGGCACATGATATGCACGACTTGGAGGTCGGCTATTGGAAGATTGCTGATTTTCGTCGATCCTGGATGGACAAAGTGGCGGCCGCCAATGCTGAGAAGATGGCTACTCTCGAACAACTCTAGGTGGCGACTGAGTGGGAGGCAAAGCTTCAGGAAGAAGTCTTTCGTTTGACCGTCGATCTACAATTTTTTAAGTCGAACTTAAGTCGGCTTGCCAAAATATTTCATCTCTTGAGTTGCGAATCAAGAGCAAAAAGTACTCCATCCATCGGCTTCGACGAGAGAGGCATGTGTGCATTGATGAATTTGAAGCCGAACATGGAAGGTATCGGGCCATCCTGAAAAGGTTGGCACTAGCCGATGCTGAGTCAGCCTCCGCACGGGTTGAAGCAAAATCAGCGAGGGAAGCCTTGGGAGATGAAGTCAAGAACTTCAAAAGTTCTGAAGAGTTTAAAAAAGAATTCTCGAAGATGGATATGCTTTTATTATGTCGGGTATGAAGACGGTCGAGATGCGGTCGAAAAGTTATACCCGGATCTGGATTTGAGCAGCATCATTCTTCTAGCTTGGAAGATGAAGCTGCTGAAGAAGGGGCCGCACCGACTGAAGGCAATGCACCGATTGCACTAGAAGCTGTTCCAGTCGTCGATGCTATGTCAGAGCACGGAGATGAAGACCACGACTGGTAATCGGTGTAACATTTTTGTTTTCTTTTGTAATAAAAAGTTAGTAATCGAATTTTAGTCCAATTTTGTAACTTTTCTTTCAATGAATGAAAGAAAATTTTCTAAGTACCAATTCTTCTTTTCTGTGTGTCTACTTGCAATGTCATAGTTTGACAACCGAAGATCAATCGACAAATCGAATATTTGGTAGTAATTGTAGAATCATCCATTAGTCGAATATCAATTGATATACTTTACCTTTTAGGTATTAGGATAAACAATAATAAGCTGAATATCCTTTGACTGACCATAGTCAAGTCAGTATATTTAGTTATTTGATAAACGGTGATAAGCCGAATATCTTTCGACTGACCGTAATCAAATCGGTATAGTTTCAATTCGATCTGGATCGTATTGGCATTGCATTCCGCTTAGTTAAACTAAATCAGTATAAATAGTCGTTCGACTAGAGTCAGCTTTTACAGTGGAGCCGAGATATAATCAGTACTGAGATATAGTCGGTATATCGACTTTTATAGTGAAAATCGATATATAGTTGATGTGTTGGTTTTTACAGTAGAAAATCAAAATATAGTCGATAGAAACTGACCATCCATTTATCGATCTATTACCACTTTATAGGTGGTCGAAATTTTTGTGATTCTAAAATTCAATATTTCATTCTGTGCACTGTACATATGAATAACTTTATTGATAATATATCTTTAAGTTGTCAGCATTCCACATTCGAGGAATAGCTGTTCCCTCAAGAGTTTTCAGCCGATATGCGCCCGGTCTAAGTGTCTCAATTATTTTGTAGGGTCCTTTCCAATTTGGAGATAATTTCTTCTGGTCCAATGGCTTTGAGACTTCTGTCTTTCTTAGGATCAGATCTCCTGGACGGAAGACCTTCAGTTTAACTTTTGAATTATAATATCAGAATACTCTTTGCCGATATGCTGCCATCCAAACTTGAGCTTATTGTCAGACTTCTAGAAGTAAGTCTAGATCGACTCTCCGACATTCTGAATTGTTCGACTCACTATATTGCTCTACTCTTGTTGATGGTAGTCTGATTTCAAGTGAGATCATCGCTTCTGTTCCATAAGTCAGGTTGAATGATGATTCTTCTGTTGGTATACGAAGAGTCGTTCGGTATGTCCATAAGATCGGATATAATTCTTTCACTCAGAGGCTTTTAGCTTCATTCAGTCTGATTTTGAGTCTATGCAAGATTGTTCGGTTTGTCACTTTCGCTTCACTGTTGGATTGTGGATGACCGACTGATATGAGTTTGTGCGTAATATAAACTTTTGCACAGAACTCTTTGAAGTTCTGATTGTCGAATTATCGACTATTGTCAGTGATGATGGTATGTAGTAGATCAAGTTTGCATATGATTGATTTCTGAATGAAGTATTCCATCTTACTTTCAATGATTTGTGCCAGAGATTCAGCTTCCATCTATTTGGTGAAGTAATCAATGATGACCACTATGAACTTTCTCTGACCAGATGCCGGAGGGAAGAATCAAGTATGTTAATTTTTCATTATGTGAAGGGCCATGGTGCAACAACTGATATCAACTGACTGACCGGTTGATATTATATATTTGCATATTTCTAACATAGTTCACACCTTCAGACAAGTTCAGTTGCATCTTTCTTCATAGTGGGCTAATAATATTCTTATCGTAAGACTTTGTAAACTAAAGATTTATCCCCCAAGTAATTTTCACAAATTTCTTCATGAATTTTTCTGATTGTATAGTCGGCATCTGTCGGTCCCACATACTTCAATATGGGAAGAGAGAACGACCTCTTATATAGTTGACCATTCATTAAAATGTATTGCTAAGACGTCTATCTGAGTCGTTTGGCTTTTAGGGGATCCACAAGTAGAGTTTCATTAGTCAAGTACTGGATAATCAGATCCATCTAGTTTGGCTCATCATTGAGTTGTAGCACTTCTTCGACTTTATCAATACTCGACTGTTCAAGACATTCGATGAATGTCCAACCCAGCGAGTTGAAAGAAGTGGTTGCGAGTCACGAAAGTACATCAGCTCGAGCATTTTCTGCTTTTGAGATGTGAAAGATCTCAAAATACTTCAAAATGGATGTAAGATCTTTCACCTTCTGAAGATACTTCATCATAATAGGGTCTCGGACTTCAAATTTATTTTGACCTGCTCGGTAATCAATTGTGAGTTGGTGAAGATCTTCAAGTTGTCGATGTCAAGCTATTTAGTAATTTTAAGCCAGCTAAGAATGCTTCATATTCGACTTGGTTATTCGAAGCTTTGAAATTGAATCGAAGGACATATTCAGTTATAACCCCTTTAGAATTGGTGAGGATGAGACCAGCTCCACTGCCTTCTGCATTAGATGCTCCATCAATATATAGTACCCATGCTGACGTTAAATCGAGCTTGGAAGTTGTAGTTTGCTTTATCTTGTCATTAGTTTCATCCTCAGGATTATTATTAGATATTGTACATTCGGCGATGAAGTCAGCCAAAACTTATGCCTTCATCGATGGATGTAGACGATATTAAATATCAAACTTGTCAAGCTTTATTGTCCACTTTGCCATTTGATCCGACATATTAGATCGGTGTAAGATTGCCTTCAACGGCTGAACTGTCAAGACGACGATAGAATGTGCTTGAAAGTATAGGCGAAATTATTGTGATGATATGATTAGAGCGTAGATCATCTTCTCCACTCTTGAATATCTTACTTCGATATTATGAAGCATCTTGCTAGTGTAGTAGATCGGTCGTTGAATTCGATTTTTATCCTCTTGGACAAGTACCGAACTAACTACCTCCGTTGAAATCGCCAAATAGAGATACAAAGTTTCTCCAACCTTTGATTTTGTGAGTAGCGGTGGAGATGCTAAATATTTTTTAGATCTTTGAAGGATTGTTGACACTCGTCTGACCATATGAAGTCATTTGATTGTCTCAAGGTCTTGAAAAAGGGCAAGTATCTTTCTACCGACCTTAATATGAATCGGTTGAGTGCGGCGATCCTTTCATTAAGTTGTTGATCTCTTTTTTGGAGTTTGGATGCTTCATGTTGATGATAGCCTTTATTTCTCAGAATTGGCTTTAATTTTTATTATGATACAAAAATTCGAAAATATTTTAGAAGTTATCCTGAACGCACACTTAGTTGGATTCAACTTCATCTGATATCGTTGAAGTGTGCTGAAGGCTTCTTTCAGATCTCAAACATGATCAATAATTTGAGGGCTTTTCACCAGTATATCATCTACATAGACTTTCATATTTCATCCAATTTACGTTTGAATATCTTGTTAACTAGTTATTGATAAGTCGCTCCGATATTTTTTGAACCGAACGGTATCACTTTATAACAGTAGATGCCTTTGTCGGTTACGAAGACTGTGTGCTCATCGTCTTCAGGTGCTATCCAAATCTGATTGTAGCCTGCAAAGGTGTCCATGAAGCTCAGAAGTCGGTGTCCAGAAGTTGTATCAACCAATTGATCAATTTTTGATAGAGAAAACTATCTTTTGGACAAGCTTCATTCAGATTCGTATAGTCGATGCAGATTCTTCACTTTCCATTAGCCTTTCTCGTCATTACTACATTGGCTAGCCAATCAGGATAATTAGCTTTTCTGATGAAGCCAGCTGTGAGGAGCTTGTCGACTTCTTCGTCGATGACCTTCTACCTTTTAGGTGTAAAAATTTTTTCTTTGTCTCACCGACTTAACTTTTGGATCAATATTTAGCCGATGGGTTATTACCTCCGGAGGAATGCCTGGTATGTCAGTAGCCAACCAAGTAAAAATATCGACATTTGCTCTTAGTAGATTTATTAGTTGTTGCCGTTCCAGATCAGACAACTGCGATCTAATTTGGACCATCTTCTCAGGTTCTTCTTCTTTTAGTGGGATGAAACCAACTGCTCGACTGGTTCACCCCTTTCTTCATTCTCTCTTTGATCTAATTTATTAACGAACAAAGAGTTTTCAGATTGATTATTCTGTATGAAAATCAGGAAGCAACATCGGACAAGTTGTTATCTCCATGCATCTCTCTGACTCAATTTCTTATCGGGTATCAGACTAGTAGGTGATAAGTGAAACTACTGCTCTCAGAGCATTAAGTGTATGTCGTCCGAGTATAGCATTATAAGCCGAAGGAACTCAGACAACCATGAATGTTAAGAGAACAGTACTCTATCGTGGATTTGTTCTAACAGTTAGTGGGAGAGTAATTTCTCCTTCCACGGTAACTGCATCTCCAATGAAACTAACTGATGGCATCGAGACTCTCCTGAGTCGATCAGTCGGTAGTCGCATTCGAGAGAAAGTTGAATAAACAAACATCCATCGAGCTTCCATTATCCACTAATTTTTTATATATCATAATTTGCTATCGTTATCGAGATAACAACAATATCATCATGGAGAGTTTGTATTTTTCGAACATCATCTTCTGAAAAAGTTATTATATAGTCGAGTCGTCACTTCTTCACCGACTCTTCTTCGAAAGTTGCCCCCCAGTTCTTCTATCACCCGGAGATCATGTTGATTACTCCCGTCGTTAGTCGATGGTTGAGTGTTTCCTCAGCTTGCAGCTGAGGTTGTTGGTCGGTGGGAGGTTAAGTCGGACGATCACGTCAGAATTTTTTGAGATAGCCTTGTCGAATTAGGGCCTCTATCTCGTTCCTGAGCTGGATATACTGTTCGGTATCGTGACCGTGATCATGATAGAACCAACAGTATTCTTTCTATCTCGACTCCTCGATGGTGCTTTCATTGGTGGGGGTGTCGTAAGTACTCCTCTCCTTCGATCTCCATCAAAATTTGCTCATGGAGAGTAGAAAGAGGAGTATAGGAGTCATACCTGTCGTAGCTGTTTGGCTTCAGACTCTGTCATCGAGGTGAAGCTCGCTTATTAATAATCAACTTATTTGATTCGATCGGAGCTTCACTTTCTTTGTTTCTTCTTCTAACCTTTTCCGTCTGTCTGGCATCGGTCAGAAGTAGCTTCATCCACATGAATGTACTTGTACGTGCGCTCTAGAAGTTCAGTATAAATCCGAAGGAGAGTCTTGTCTAGAGAGTAGATGAATCTCGATCCCCTCAGACCTCTCTTCATGGCCGATATAGCTATGTCTTCATTGAGATCTCTGATCTCAAGTGTGGCTGCATTGAAACGAGCCACAAAGTTCCTCAATATCTCTGTCTCACCTTACTTGATGGAGAAGAGACTGTCTGATATTCGTGGCGGCCTTCGACTAGTATTGAAGTAGGCCATGAAAGAATGCTCAAACTACTCGAAGGAGTGAATGCTCCCCAACTGAAGCCCAGAATACCAAGCTCGAGCAGCCTTCCGAATAATTGTCGGAAAGCCGATGCATAAGAAGACGTCGGTTGTCTCCTGAATCATCATGAGAGCCTTATAGCTCTTCAGATGATCGATCGGATCAGTGGAGCCATCATATGGCTCCACCTGCGGCATCTTGACCCGAGAGGAAATTGGTTCATCCAGGATGCGTTGAGAGAGAGGCTGGGCAGTGTGAAAATCGTAGTCATTGGAAGACTTCCAATTTTCTACCTGAAGTCGGACAAGCTGACGATCAATCTCTTTGAACTTGCGTTTGTAGTTGTCAAGCCGTCATTGCTGAAACTCCAGGAGTAGAACCCTCTGAAGAACTTGAAGAGGGAGAAGCAGAAGGAGTTCGCGGTCATTTTCTTCCTGATACTGTATGCACGAGAAGGAGAGGGAGAACGCTATGAATGATAGGTTGCATGATGGGAGTGTCGAGAACGTTGCTGTCCGTCTTGGTGAGAGTGTCGAGACGGTCATCGCTTTGGAGAAGAAGAAGGTGAGCATTGTGGAGGATGGGACCAGTGCCTAGATGGCACGGAATAAGCCACCGGCTCCTCCACCAATGGCTGCTGCTGCTACTGGAGGCTTTGAACCACCTCCGTTAATACTTTCATTTATTGCATGAGCGTAGCAATTTGCGCGTCCGTTGTGACCACAGGACGCGAAGAACTGGCTCTGCCATTGGAGGTGGGGGAGGAACATCTTCCCGATGGGAAGTCTGTCTCACCGATCCCGTCGAGTGCTGTGTTCTAATTTTCGGCATGGTTGATTATAGTTTGCCCCCCTTTCTGGCGCAGCAATCTGTTGCGGCCAATCCCCTATCGCTTATTGCTGGTGAAAGGCACCTGCAAAATAAAGTTCTCACAGATCGGAATTGTGTCCGACGAGGACCCTCCGATGCTTAAGTCAACGGAGAATGGTGAACAGCAGATAAGAATATTTGAAATGACAGGATCTCAGTCCAGAATTATCTTACTCGTGCTGTTATTTATCTCCCTTTTATAGATAATTTTGATATAACCGTCGAGCACGTGGTCCCGCTATTTATGGCGCTAAATTATCGGACCATAATCATAGAGTTAATGGGTTGTTTATGCCCACTAATGATCGTGACACGTAATCGATAACCGTTTATAACGATTAGATGCATTAAGAAGATAGACCGATTATATATCAGTAATAGTAGTAAGTCGGTACTTCTGGAGATCCGAATGAGCATCGATCAGTAACTCTGATATGCCGATGATCTTCGATCGGAGGTTAACCGAGTTGTCCGTTATTGATTAATAATAGCCAATTGTCGATCAGTAAACTGATTGTTAGTCGGAGTAATATGTTCATAAGACCGATGTAGAGTCGGAGTCGGGCCTCGGTTGAATGGTCCCAACAAAGAATAATGATCATATTATAGTTATAGAGTAATTCTAATATTAACTACATAAAATTAATACAGAGGATATTATAAAATAAAAATGGGATATATATCAATTTATCATTGGTTTATATTAGAAGATATCAGTTTATGTCAGTCAGCTAATCATAATAATCAAGGTCATATTTCACGCTGGTAAGTAACAGGAGAGCTGGACTCAGAGAGCATCGCCCCCGAGTGGTCGACTTATTCGCCATTTTTCACTACAGAAATACTTGGTTTCAAAAGCAATGATGGAAGTTGCGAGTCTCTAGATATGCAATAGTAAAGGGTGAGATCCATCATTCTGGGCTGCTGGACATGAGATCACAATGTTAGAATCCCCTTCAAAAATTATCGTGGTTGCTCCCAGGTCCATATTAGATCCTTTCATGCAGCCCTTAGCATCGTCGAAGAACGCTGTTATATCAAATAAATGCCCGAAAGCTGCATATCTTGTGGATGGAGGAATTTCTTGTAAGAAATCAACTTTTAAACACTACTGTTAAAATTAATACTCATTACTTACAACCACCAATCTCAAACTTCTGAAAAAAAATGTCAATAAACTAATTTTTGTCTTCCCTAGATGTTAAATTAGTTAAAAACCACTTTGGTTCCCTAGGGAATGATATCTTGGACGACTTGTTTTGCAAATGATAGATGGCATGGGAAGCACGGCATAA
>KE504696.1:1438363-1451023 GCA_000441515.1 Elaeis oleifera
TTATGATGTAAGTTTTTCATCATAAATATTATTTAAATTTAGTTTTAAAAATTATTATTAAATTAATAGTGATAAAAAATTTATTACAAAAAAATATTATTACGATGTAAATTTTCATCGCTAAAAGTTTTTAAAATTTATTTCAAAAAAAATTAATTAAATTAATAATGATAAAAAAAATTTCATCACTATTATTTTTTTATTTATTAGCGATGTTATAATTCATCGTAAATATTTTTTTTGTATGATTAAAATTTTTCATCAAAAATTTTTAATGATAAAAATTATTCATTGTAAATAAATATTATTAGCAATAAAATATTTTTTTCATCATAAAATATTATCAATGATGTGATTATTTGCGATGAAAAATTAGTGACAAAATTTTCATCGCGAATAACTATTAGTGACGAAAATAGGTTATTAGCTAATAACCTGTTTTGTTGTTGTGATTTATTTTTAAAAATTTATGAGTGCTAAACAAATTAAATATGATTACAAATGGAATCAAATATTCAGATATGGATTGGATAGTCATCTACCCACATCCGTATCCGTTTTGTTTAATACATATAGATACAGATACGGATAGTAGTTGGATGCTCAAATTTATCTATATCCAAATAGATTTGAAAAAGGGAACAAATCGGATTGATATTAACTAAACTATTTTCATCCCTAATCTAATCTCCCATTTAATTAATTTATCAACCAAAGAAGAAATTTTATGTTCTTGAGACACTTACCTAAGGATATCATAACAAGATATTGTTAATGTCACCAATTTAAATTTGATTGACAATAGAAAATAAATATCTTATTTAACTCCAACTTCAATTTTAGGCTGAATAAAATCTGTAATTTTACAATATTAACATGCTGCCCCAATTGGTTACTAGAGCAATAGCATTCTGAATAGTGGTCTTTGCAACTTATATGAGGTCATTGGCAAACATTAGATGAGGGATAGAAGAAGTACTACTTTTTTGCTGAAATACAATGGTCCCCTCTAGTTATAGCTATCCGAAGAGCTTTTGATGCTAGAGCATAGAGCAAATAAAAATGATGACAGGTGATAGCCTTAATACAATCCCAAACTTGAAGTGAACCATGATGTTGATGCTCTATTATGATGATAGAAATAGCAGGTCACAGACACACCCGTGTATCCCAGTAATGAATCTATGATGGAACCCTCAATGAGCAAATATCAAGAATAAAAAGTTCCATTTGACTCTAGCATTCCTCTCCATATCTACTTAGATAACCATAAGAGAGTTTCTCTTTGAAGCTATCTTGAGGGAGTGTATAGCCTCTTGAGCAATCAAATATTATCATTGATACACCGACCTAGGATAAAAGCTCCTTGTTCCTCTAAAACTAACAATGCCACATAATCCTTCATTCTATTAATCAATATTATTGTCACAATCTTATACATTGTGTTACATAGACTAGTAGGTTTGAACTCTTTAAGCATCAATGCATTATCTTTTTTTATGAATCAGTGAAATATATGTAGATTTCCAATCCGTTGGCATAAAATATGTGTAGAAAAACACTACTAAAGCTACAACAACATTATTCTTGATTATGCACCAAACAACCTTATAAATAATGGCTAATATCTATTATGGCTAGGTGATTGATCAGAGGTAAGACTTTTAACATCTAATTCAATATCTTTTGATATAAGAAGGCAATCAATCAGCTATTCTCATCATCTATTAATCTATAAAAGATAGAAGGGAGCTCCAAGTCACATTCTAGTAAATCCAAATTCTATTTTGATTGAAAGTATTATAGAAATAAATGTTGAATCTCATCATCATTATCGCATACAATGCCATCCTCCCTTGCAATTTTATATATTCTGTTTCTTCTCCATCTCAAATGGTAAACTTATGAAGAAGTAATATTCCAGTCTCCTTCTTTGAGCCATGATATATGAGATTTCTAATACCGAAAGATTTCTTGTTTCTTTTTTATTTTAAAAATCCAGGTAGAAGTAAGGGTCTTCCTTTGAGAATAGTTTATTTATTCGAAGTTAAAGAGAGTACAAGAGGATTGGCTAGAATCTCTTTCTCAATCTTTCAAGAAATGGCTTTGACATTACATGGAGATGTCCCATTAGACAAGCAAGGGAGGGAGAGGGAAAAGGAGGGCCCATGAAACCCAACTAAACTCTCCAAAGAATGCCATGTGTTCTTCATGGGCACTTGGACTCTAATGTGGATAAGAGTTTTTGCCTAGTGCTAGCTGGGCAATGTCGCCCCGTTTGGCTAAGTTCTTTGGACGCACCATTAAGGTTGAAGAGGTGAACAAGTTGAGTAACCGGTTGCTCTAGATTTTAATCAGTGATGGTTTATGCTCAGCCCTAGAAGGTGAAAATTGCTCGCCTAGCTGTTCCCAAAGGCATGGTGGCACAAAAATGAAAAATGTAGAGGTTATGCTCTTTCCATAAACACCACGTGTCGGTAGCTATTAGACATTCTAAAGTTGGAAACATGTTGTTTATAGGTTGTTGATACCTCCAAGAATCCCAAACTTGAATGAAAGAGGTTGGAAGCTTTGTAAGGTTGAATTTCGGTAGGATGCTAGACCAGAAGGCTTTAGAGAACCCACATTGCATGAGGAGGTGATCATGGACTCTAAGTTTCATCACATAAGGAATATCTATTTTGATGTTAATTCTCCTCCTATTTAGATTTTCTACCATCAAGATTTTATCATGGTAACAGAGCCAAGAGAAGAATTTTGTCTTCTCTGAGATAGAAGTTTTCATATAACGTTGCCAAGATGAATGATCACTAGAGGCTTCAATAAGAAATGGATCGACTAGATTAAGATCCTGCTTTAATCATCTAATTCATCATTGATCATCAACAACTTTGTTGGTAAGTAGTTATGTAATAGAAGGGGTCTAAAATAAGGTAACCCACTCTCTCCCTTTTATTATTTAATGATTGATGCCTTCACAAAAATTCTTAAGACAGCCATCTCTGAAAAACTAATCATGGAATTGGTCCGCATAGTTTAGAGGAGCACACACATTGTTTACAATTCGTTGATGACACTCTAATCTTTTGCAAAGCAAATAAACAAGCATCAAGTTAGTCACGTTACTTTTGTATAGTTTCAAATTTTCAACAAGCCTAAGCATCAATTTCCAAAAGACCCAACTTATTGGCTTGGGGATCAGTAAGGAGTTAATGCTCAATCTTGTGGCTATTCTTGGTTGTCAGTTTACTAAATTCCCCACTTGTTACTTGGGCATCCTCTTTCATCACTCAAAACTCACCAAACAAGATTGGTTCTTTCTCATCGAGAAAATAATCAAGAAACTGAGTGGGTGGAAATAGAAGACACTGATACTTGTGAGGTGCATAACCGTGACGAACTCGATGCTTAGAACCATTCTTGTTTAATGGATGTCAGTGCTGAAGCTCCTTCCAATGGTAATCCGAGAAATCAATCAGCTATACTGACACTTCATATGAGATAGCCAACAATCCGTAGTTATGTCAGACATCTATGGAATTGAAATCAAGTCTGCAAGCTAGGATAAGAAGGTCTAGGAGTTAAGGATCTCTCCACCCTTAACCAAGCTCTCTTGCTTAAATGGTGGTGGAGGTACTTCAACAATCAACAAAAGCCATAGTGTAAGCTTCTAAGAGCCATCTACTATTCTAGGAGATTGCCTTTGGAACTATCGAGGTATCTGATCAAAACTATTTCACCATTTTGGAGAAACATACTCAGTTTATATGGTTTGTATAAACAATATTGTCATTCGAAGCTAAGTAATGGGTGCCAAATCCTCTTTTGGCATGATGTTTGGATTAGGAAGAGTGCACTAAACCTTTCTTCCCAAATCTATTCCATTTTGCAAGAATCAAAATGGTTTGGTGGCAAAGTTTTTCAATGCAATTCAAAATGAATTTTAGGCACCCATTAAGTCTTCAAGCAAGGAGAGAGCTACAGACCTTGTCACTATTACTTCAATCTTCATCGCTGACAATCGAATCTGACAATTGAATGTGGAAGTGGAATGAGAATGAAATATATTTTGTAAGGCATTGCTACAACTTCTTCATACATGGTGGAGTACATGTATTATTGAAAATTTGATAATATTTCCATATGAGATTACCTCCAAATGAATATGGTTATATTTTTTTGATATCATTTTTTAGAATAATTTTCTCACCAATCACTATCATAAAATTGATTTTTCACCACAACCATTTTTTCAAATAAATGATTCTTAGAAATCATCAAATTATCTTAAGAGTAATTTTCACCAACTAAACATCGTAAAATTTATGTTCCTATAATAATTTTCCAAAAAATAATTTTTTAGAATGATAATGGAGTATATCCCAATCAATCGATTGCAAGTACTTTATTCCTCCTTGTTTCTCTTAAAAAAATATATTATTGATGGCCTGGGGGGTGGTATATGCTTGGTGGCTTGAGATGTAATCTGTCAGCCGACCAAAGATGGAGGGCTCGACCTTCAATTGTGGACAATGAGATAAGAGATCTTATTGGATAGGCACGCTATCAAGTTTCTTCTATGATTGGAGAGTTTGTGGAGCATGACCATGAGGGCTTGATCTAACTCATGGACTTCGGCATAGACTTCCATATGAGTCAGAGCCATTTTTTTATGTAGAGGGAGATCTATGCCCACACCCCTGAGATGGTGGCACAAGTGAGATAACTGGTTGGAATAACTAGATAACAGATTTTCTACATGACTCCTAACTTGCCAACATCCTCCTTAGTAGATGGCCTACCTTAATTAGTATGAAGGTTGGAGAGTCCACATGGATCTATGATTTCTTAGTTCAAATGGTAGGGTTGGAATGTTGATCAGGTAACCCAATTCTTGGTGCCCTCTAGCAAAAAAATGTTATCCACGATAGTTCTTTTCACGATAGCCATGACATGAGGGTTTGGAGATCCTCTTGCAGCTCGAAGGTGATAGCCATATATCTTTATGATATGTACTGGGAGAACTAGCCAAGCATTTGGATGGTGCATGGATCTCAAGACTTGGGATGCATCTGAGGTGGAGCATATTTCTATGGAAGGTGGCTTGGGGTCGCCTTCTTACTAGGGCTATTTTGAGGGGCAGAAATGTGGATCTCCTACTCATTTATTTATGGTGCCAATTGGAGTATGAGAATATGGGGCATGCTTGCTTTTGTGCCTAGAGCTAGGCCAGTTTAGTAGATGGGTGGATTTGCCCCGGTTGGTGCCCAACCCAAGATATCGATGTTGGCTTTCCTCGATCTCTTGCAATAGAGCTAGCAGCTTGAGGCAATCAGACAGGTCCGTGTTCATGTTGTTTATATTGCTATCATATCTGATGGTCCAAGAATAGCCTTGCGTTTGACTCGAGGAGATACCCTGCTAGATTCGTACTAAAGAGAGCCTTAAGTCAGGCTTTAGAGATTATCCATCTGATGTTGATGGATTTGACCATAAAGATTTCGGACATCTGATGCTCCCTTTCTGCTCATACAGTGATTCGAAGAATTTTTATCACTTGGGAGCCCCCACCCTTGACCTACCTCAAGATCAACTTTGATGGTAGCATGGTTGATAGCAATGGCGGAGCTAGATTTTTCATCCGTGGATCGGATTCTGTTGGATAATATATCTAATTTCATAATATTTCATGATAAAACTTATAAAATTTATTTCACATACCAGACATGATTCCATAAGAATATCAACTCCAGATCCTCCTTTGAATAATAATAAAAAAATCCTCCTTTGAATTGTAGTAAAAGAGATCTTCCTTTGAATAGTAGTAAGAGAGATACTTCTCTAAATAATAATAAAAAAATCTTCTATTAAATAGAAATGAAAGATATCTTCCTTTGAATAGCACTAAAAGATATCTACAAACGATTGTCTTGCTTCTTTCAGGCATACTAGATTTTTTAGCATGCCTCACTTATAGGACCAAAGGAGGTATTTATAGACATCTAATGTCGTACCAAGAGATTCTTTCATAATAAATTTCATAAACCATATTTAACATCTTAATAAAGATGATAAATGAAGATTATGGATGCTAAAAGATAACATCTTAAGAGATATGTCATTTTACCCCGCATATAAGGTTCACTCACTAGCCACAAGTTCCTTGCATTAAATTGATCATACATTGAATCCATTCCTATTTGTATACATGATTTAATTCCCACACCTAAAACTATGGCCTCACAAGTTCCAAAATTAAATACAAAATTAGATGATAAATTAGTTTAAAATCCATTTTGAAAACATAAAATTCATTTTTGAAACCATAAATCCAATAATCTCTTATTTGATTTCAAAATATATATGTACCATTATTTAGTAAAATAGTGGTCAAAATAATCAGCATTATCTTAAATATTCTAATATATACCTGTGTAGTTAACTCAAGCCGACACAACATATATACTGTTTGATGAGAGACTAGGAATAGAATCCATAAGATTAAATTAAATGATCCACTATTCATATCATACTCAGAACCTAGAAACTCGAGTAAAGTTTCATTCCAATTTGAGTATTAGCCACTAAGGAGATATACCCTAAACATCCTATAGGCTTGAATAATTTGAGATTCAACCCTTACTTCCCATTAAGACCCTCATATATACACCTGCAAGTGCAACCTAATAGGGAAGCTGAATCTCAGGGCATAATCATGAGGGCTCACCAATATCAATTCAATGACTAATCATAATAATCAACATATATATATCACAAAGCATCCATTCCATAGAATTATTATTAATGCTCAAAATATTCATTACCATTCAAAATATAGAATACATCGATAGAGCATCAAACCCATATTTTGAACATGATTATTAAATATAGTTACAACAAGATACTTAATAAATGGATCTGCTAGGTTATCTTTAGAAGACACCTTTTCAACAAGAACTTTTACTTTTCATCATATCTCTAATGTAGTGATATTTGCCTTCAATATGCTTTATTTTGAAATGAAACTTAGGAAGTTTGGTGACAGCAATTATAGAGGTATCATCACAAAAAATCACTATAGATCACTCCACACAACATACCACCTGAAGACTTCTTAGAAATTTTCTAAGCTTCACAGCTTTCTTTATAGCTAAGTAAATAGACATATTCAACTTTCATAGTAGATTGTGCCACATAATCTTCTTTCTTACTTTTTCAAGAATTGTACCTCCACCAAATGTGAAATAAAATTAGAAGTGGATTTTCTAGTATCCACACAACCATGAAAATCAGAATGAGAGTAGCCAATCAATTGTAACTCATCAGCTTGATAAGTTAGAACAAATGACTTAATCTTTTTAAATAGTAAAATACTCTTTAACTCCTTCCCAATGACTTTTTTTAAGATTAGATTGGAATCTACTAAGGACTCCTACTATATAAGCAAGATCAAGCCTAGTATACATTAAAGTATATATGAGACTCCAGATAGCTAAAGTATATGGAAATTTAGATTCATTAAGTTTGTCCTATTATAAGCCTGGACAATCTTTCTTAGACAATTTCTTGTTCCATCATAGGGAATTGAACTCTCAAAGCAATAATCTATTTTAAATCAATGTAGAGTATCAATATATTTCTCTTGAGATAAATAAAGTTTCTCTATAACCTATCTCAAATGATTTTGATGCTAACAACATACGAAGCTTCACTAAGATCTTTTATCTCAAAGGTGTGGACTAGCCAACCTTTAATCTCTATCAAAAGTACTATGTTATCACTAGCTAGAAAATATCATCAATATATAAAGTGAGAAAATAATGTTGACTCCCATTGTCTTAACATAAACACAATGATCTTTGTATTTGAACAAATCCATATGCTTCTTCATTGTGAAATCTGATATTCCACTATTTGGATACCTATTTCAAGCCATAAATTGATTTCTCTAGCTTTCATACTTTATCCTCATTGCAAACTTCAATGAAATCTTTGGGCTGCTCCATGTAGATATCTTCATCAAGTTTTCATTTAAAAAGTGGTCTCCATGTCCATTTGAAATAGCTCATAGTTATAGTAAGCCACTAAAGTCAAAATTGTTCAATAGATTGGATCCCAACAATTGGAGAAAAAGTTTCATCATAATTCACCTCATGCTATTGAGTAAAATCTTTCACTATCAATCTAGCTTTGAATCTTTCAACTTTACCTTCACAATTTATCTTTTTCATAAAAATCTACTTGCACTTTCAGGGCTTAATTGATTCAAGTGCATCAACAGACAATAGGTCTCTGCACTTTATTCTTATACATCAATTTCATTTTTTTCTTTTATAGATATCTTCCACTCCTTAGCATCCACATCAATAATAGCTTCCTCATAATTAATTCTTAGGATCTAAAATATCTTCATTTAACCTTATCCATTCAAAAACTTCATCGCATAAAAATTAGATGAGCAAAATGTTAAGCTTAGCTTTCTTTCTCTACTTCCTTTTCTTATTGGCTTGAGATAATTCTTCTTTTATAGCACACTATTTCAGATATATTAACCAGATTGAAAGAAATTTCAGGTGAAACATGCTTACCGACTTCTTTAAGATAAAATTTTTTATCAAGAAATTCATTACAATCAAATCTATCTTCAAGGAACCTCACATGTCTGCTTTCTACAATTATCATATCCATTGGATCAAATAATCTATACTTTTGAAAATTTGGGATAACCAGCAAATAAATATCTTTCTTTATTCTAGGTTGCAACTTATCGCTACGAGAATCAAGAATAAGAACTTGAGCAACACATCCCCAAACTCTCATCTAATTTAGCATAGGCTTCTTTCCACACCAGAGTTCATAAGGAGTTTTCTTAATTGATTTTAAAGACATTCGATTCAACACATAAACTGCAGCAAGAAGAGCTTCACCCCAAAAGCTAGTGGATAAATAGAAAGGGCCAACATCAATCTAACTATATCCAGTAATATCTTGTTATACCTTTCAACAATGATATTTTATTCTGGAGTATGTGAAAGGCTTAAAAAGTGCACAATACCATTCTCCTTGCAAAAAATAAAGAATAATCTAGATTGATACTCACCACCATAATATGAATGGAAAGTTTTGATACTCTTAGTCGTATTCTCTACTTCTAATTTAAAATTCTTGAAAACTTTCAGGGCATCACTTTTCTTATGTAATAAATATATCCTCCCAAATCTTGAATAATCATCTATTCATGTGATAAAGTAAAGATAACTATTCCGCGTATGCACATTCATTAGTCCATAAATATCAGAATGCATTTTTATCAAGAATATTTTCACTTCTTTGGGGCTTTAAAAGAAAGATAGCTTAGTTATTTTACCATATAAGCAACTCTCACAAGTAGGAAATATTTTTGAGTTGGTAAAATCAAGCAAACAATCTTTCACTAACCTATTAATTCTATTTTATCAATATGATCAAGATGAAAATGCCAAAGAAACAAATCATTAAAATGGATGACAAAAGAATTAGCAACTTCACACATGACATTGCTACATAATTCAACTTGATACATATTAAAATTTCTGAAGTCCTTCAAAATTATTTCATCATCTTTATATATGACAAACTTTCCATTTTCAAAAAGAATCAAAATCTAAGTTTTCCAAATAAGGTACAGATAGAAGGTTTCTCTTCATGGAGGGAATATAAAGACAATAATCTAGATTCAAGATTTTATTATTTAGTAACTTTAACTGATAAGTCCCAACTCCTTCCTCTGGTGTTTTATCATCATTGTCTATATAAATAAAGCTCTTTCCTTCTTCCATTTTCTTGATTTTCTTGCATTCCTATAAGTCATTAGACATATAATAGTTGCACTAGAATTAGCCTACCAACTAAATAGTTTAATGTAGGATACATAAGATTCAAGAAAAAAGGTCTCACTTGGCTTAGTTTGCTTCTAATTTTGTGAATTATGATAAGGCTTACAAATTTTCTTCAAGTGACCAAGCCTATTGCAAATGAACATAGTCTTTGTTGAGTTCCCACTTCAACTTTCTGATTATTAGTCTTTAGCTTATAGCCTTGGAATTGAGGTGTCTTCCCTTTGTCTGAAAGTTCCTTTGATCTTGGACTTCAACTCCATATTGCTTGCAGAAGGGTTTGACTTACCAATATTCTCAAATATTTTCATAAATCTTCTATAATCTTGGTGATCCATCTTATTGATAAGATTCTCAATCTTTCATTCTATCTTAGTTCAAGTATAAAAATCCTCAACATACATATAAGATTCTGATAAAGAGTTAATAATGGTGGACATAATAGTTTTCTCATCGAAGATTCATGATACACCAATTCATCTATCATAGCAACCATGTCATTGACGTACTTCTGACATCAGCCCCTTCTTCGTATTTAGCTCTAGAAAACTTCTTGCTACAAGTTATTCACATGAGAATCATATTCTTTCCAAACTTTGCCTCTAACTTATCTAATATTTCTTAGTGATTTTAGTATGAAATAAGTCATTCGAAAAGTTTTGCTAAGGCCAATAAGGACATAAGATCTAGAGACATCATTGGCTAGCTTCCAATTATTATAAATCTTTAATTCCTCTTCATATTTGGCTATCTCGGCTTGATCAGTTATTGGATTTGGCTTGATAGGAGGTTGATCAATAAAGATAATATTTTATAACCATAAAATCCTAGAAGTATATGAACCCTTTACTTTCGGTCTACATAATTGGTACCATCTAAGACCTCAAATTTTAGGATATCACTAAACGTAGATCCACCACTAGGTGCAAGCAAAGAAATTTATGATATTCATAAATATACGAAATTATAAACTCAAATATCTTATGAAATATCCAAAAAGAATTCATACACCCATAAGGAATTTATGAAAGTATTTGAAAAAATAAGAACATGATTGATTATCTAAGATATGTCAATCTATATATACCATACAATTGTATCACCTGTTGGAGATTTTGCAAATGGTATAAAAATTCACACAAAATATAAATTAGCAAATGCATTATCCATTGGGGATCTTGTAAATTATAAAATTAGTAAATTTTCTTACATAGAAATGTACATCATCCATTAGGAATTTTGCTTCTTTCTACATTATATTAACCAACTCCCACTATTATTGGTTATGTTCAATTTAGATTATAGATAAAATAATCATATACAGACTTTAAAAAATAACAACATAGCATGCCTCATGGACTTAATATGGTAGGCAATAAAATTTTGTCTTTTAATCTCTAACTAATTGTTGTAATTGTGATACACAATATTCAAATGAAGTAGTAATAGCATATATTGGTCAACTAAATAGAGATCAATCATAAAATTGAAAATATATGTTACATAATATCAAAGAATTATACTATCTAATCTTTACAAATAATTTAGTTTTTCCATATGAAAATTCAAATTTCTTATATATAGAACTTTACAATTCTAAAGTCTTGATATAAAATTATTATACAATTCACAATAGTAAAGACAACAATCGCTTGTATTTGTTAGATAAAATATCTAATTTTATAATATTTTATAATAAATCTTATAAAATTTATTCCACATATTAGACATGATGCCATAAGAATATCAACTCTAAACCCTTCTTTGAATAATAATAAAAAAATTCTCCTTTGAATAGAAGTAAAGAGATCTTTCTTTGAATAGTAGTAACAGAGATCCTCCTCTAAATAGTAATAAAAAAAATCTTTCGTTGAATAGAATAAAGATATCCTCCTTTGAATAGTAATAAAAAATATCTACAAATGATTGACTTGCTTCTTCTATCCAAAATGGATTTCCTAGAATGCTTCACTTGTATGATGAAATAAGGTATTTATAGATATCCAATGTTATACCAAGAGACTCATAATGAATTTCATAAACCATATTAACACCTCAGTAAAGGTGATAAGTGAAGATTATAAATTTTAAGAGAATATCTCAAGATAAATATCTTTCTATCTCCCATCCAAAGTTAACTCACAGACCATAAGTTTCTTGCATTAAATTCATATATTAAATTCATTCCTCTTTGTATACATGATTTAATTTTCACACCTAAAATCATGGCCTCGCAAGTTCTAAAATTAAATATAAAATTAAATAATAAATTAGTTTAAAATTTATTTTAAATCATAAATCTATTTTTAAAATCATAAATCTAGTAGATTTCAGACTTATCGTCACTAGTGGAAGTCATCTCTTTGAGCCCACTATCTTGGGAGCAGAGCTTCGAGGGGCTTGGATTGGTATCGCCTATAAGAGGTTGACTTTGGGGGCCGACTTTCTTATTATCAGGAGAGACTTGGCCATAGTGATGAACTAGATATGAGGACACCAGAGGAGGACCCCACACACCATTACTGGTTGATATTTCGAGACTACTAAGGGAGACCACATCTATGGATATTCAACATGTCTATAAGGAGATGAATAATACGGCTGAGTGGGTCATATCTTTTGAAGCAAAATATTTAGATGGCGTTCTATGGACTGACCAGATGACTACTTCTGAACCGTTTAGTGATATTATTTTATTTCTAATTTTTTTATTGTATTCATATTAGACTATTTTGAATATTTATTTTAATATATATATATATATATATATATATATATATATTAT
>KE504696.1:1451043-1472589 GCA_000441515.1 Elaeis oleifera
ATTATATATATATATATATATATATATATATATATTATTACTTAAATTTACATCAAGTTTTTGAGCGTCAAAATATCAAGTTACCATCCATAAGTCAAGAAACACCACGAGTCTTCATTTAGAGAGGTTTCAATTTTTAAGACTTAGCATTCTCCAATTGAATTTATTGTTCTGTAGGCACTTGCAAGAACAAAATCATATAGCATGGGCACTAAAGAAAAATAATGGAGTAAGTTTTAATTTTGCCACATATCTTTAATACTAATTTTAAATAAAAATTTAAAAGTCAAAGATTCCTAATGGAGTCGCTAGTCTCGTAATTTAAACAAAAATATGGTATCTTCTTTCTTCTTCATTTTTATAATATATTTTTATCGATACATACTATATGGTCAAATAATACACATCAAGCAAATTAATCATCAAGCCAGTCAATACACATCTTCAGATAAATAATATATGATTTTGGAATATAAAATTCACCACTATATAGTATACGACCAGATGATGCACACTTAACAAATTAGTCATCTGACAATTTAATATATATCTTTAAATAAATTGATATATAGTTTCAGGAGATTATATTTACCAATACATACTATATGATACGGTGATGCACGGTCATTGATTTCTTGATATATACTTTAAGTTCTTTATACACACCTAATAGTGATCCAATACACACTTTTAGATAAATCAATATATACTTCGAGGTAAATCAATACATAGCTTTTAGAATATGAAATTTATCAATACATAATACACGACTAGATGATATACACTTGATAAATTAGTCATCTAACAAACCAATACACATCTCCAAGTAAACTGATATATAGTTTGCAAAATATTATATTCATCAATATTTGCTATATGATATGGTGATATGCATTGATCGATATTGTGATACATACTGCAAGCTTCTTTTATACACATCTAAAAATTATATATCAATTTATATATAGATGTATATTAGATCACTATTGGGTATGTATCAAATAAGCTTATAATATGTATCAAAAAATTGATGAGTATATATCACGTAGTCATATAGTATGTATTGATGAACATAATGTTTCAGAAACTGTATATCAATTTATTTGAAGGCATGTGTTAGATTGCCAAAAACTAATTTGCTAAAAATATATCATCTAGTCGTATACTGTATATTGATAAATTTTATATTTATAAATTATATATTAATTTATTTGAAGATGTGTATTGACTTGCTTAATAATTAATTTTAGTATGTATCATATGGTCATATAATATATACTGATAAAAAGTATATGCTGAAAATAAGTAAGAAAGAGAATATCATATTTTTTTAATCATAAACTGATAACTTTATTAGTAAAAAAAAGTCTTTGACTTTTAAATTTATTCTTTAAGGACTCATTTAGTTGGGGATAATCTGGTACGAGGAAGTGAATTTCATATCAGATTATTATGTTTGGTATGAAAATTAGAAAAGAGAGTTGGTAAAAAAATTAATGAGCCTCATTTTATTTTTCGAAGAGAAAAGATAAAACAAATACTATAGAGAAGTTGGTATTTGATAAATTTTTGAATGATGATAATTCATACTAGATAAAAATACTCTCAATAAAGCTGTATATGTAATCATTTAATTTGTTTAAATATCTTTTCAAATTTATTTAATAAAAAATTTGATAAAAAAATTAAGATAGGATGGCATTATGCAAAAAAATTATGTGATTATAATCATTGTATAAAAGCTAATTAAAAATGATAGTACTATTCTAATATTAAAATTAATTTTATGTTGAAAGATATATTTATAATTTATCATATTTTATATAAATTTATTCAAATTAATATAGTAAATTTTTTTAATATTAATTTTTAAAATAATTTTTATTAATTAAATATAATAAAATTATTTTTTATAATTATTTTTAGATGATAAATAATTTTCAGGAGCTGTCAAATTATTCCGTAACCCGACAAATCTTAATCAAATGGGTCTAAGATCTACGTTAAGAAAAATATGTCAAATCATATAACCTGTCCCATCATTATTTATCCAATATGCAGATTCTCATGATATATGTGGAGGCGGCGCAACGAGCTACCGGGCGGCCTCCAGCCAACGTGGTGCAAGGCTATTGGCAACAATCGTGGGGCTCAAGTCTGATCCACGAGAGTTGTACCATTTGCAATTTTCCACGTCAGATATGGACCTTTGGTAATCTGTCCGTGCTTCCGCGTTTATCTCTATCCCGCTAAATCTCCACATTCACCGAATCTTCTCCTCGATATGGTCTTTATGACGCATTAATTTGCTTCCGCCTTATTCTTCTTCCTCCGGAGAAAATAGAAAACTACAAGACTTCTACCCTCCTATTTGTCTCTCCGGGCCCCCGTTCTCCCTCCTTCCTCTTATTCAAATCCCTCCACCATCGCCTTCGTTCCCACCGCACCTGTCCACCCCTCTCCATGTCTCTCTGAGGTATGCTCTCTCTCTCTCTCTCATTCTCTTTTGATCTGGCTTTTAAGTTGTTTCTTTGTTTCTTTTGATTTGTTTGCCAAACGGCAGCTTTATGATTACTGAATGAAAAGATGCTTACTGGACTGAACGTAATGCAATTTTAAGCGTCTTTCTCCGTTCAATCAATTGGACTTTCTATGCTGGTACTTTTCTCCATTTGTTCTGCTCGCCGTCTCCAAATGGTGGCGGTTATCTTCTAATTTCTAATGCTGGATCTTAGATGACGAGGAGTGTTTGATGAACGAGTCATCAAGTTTGGATTTTTATGCGTTTTTTGCTAGAAAATTGTGATTTTGATGGCATAGCGTAGTTTTGATTGTTAATTTGAATGGAATTCTGAGAATTGAGTTGGAATTGATGGAAAGTTATCACCTTTCAGATGCCCAGTTCTTGTTAATGGTGATGTTGGTGTAGAATTTGTTTCACTGCTTGTCATGTTTTCCACTGGGAGAAGAGAACAGGAAGGCAGTGAGAGTGTGGAGACAATTGGAAGGAAGAACATGGTCAAGGCTTCGCCATGTCTTGTGGTCCTTATTTTGCTGGGGTTTTCTTGGCAACTTACAACCTTGTGGCAATGGTCATCCACAACCAGAGAGGGGAATCATCCAGAGATTTAATTCAAAAGAGATCCCAGGATCCTGTCGTTCCGATGCCCGACAAGTTCAAGGAATCAGTGGTACCCAAGCGGCCATTCCATGTGGCCGTCACAGCGATGGATGACCCTTACAGCAAGTGGCAGTGCCGGATAATGTACTACTGGTACAAGAAGATGAAGGACATGGAGGGTCGGAGATGGGAGGGTTCACAAGGGTGTTGCATTCAGGAAGAGCTGATGATCTGATGGAGGAGATCCCTACTTTGTTGCCAATCCCCTCCCGGCCCATGCGGATCGGGTGAGGATTCTTCCAATAGATACTGTTTCTTAAATTTGTTTGTTCTTTTAGTAGTGTTGTTTCTTGAATTTGCATTCTATTGCATTCTTATGGAAAAGGACTTCACTTACAAAATTAACCATGGCAGCAATCTTGCTGAATTCTGTGTTTGAGTGAAATGACATAATCCTATGATAATTTGTGAAAACTTATAGGACCAGATGGCACAAAGATGGTGATGTTTGCTGCAAAAAAACTGGCTTAGTTTGCTGCAAACTTTACTATTTCTATCTTCATTTTGTTGAAGACAATTGTTGAGAGATATAAAACCACAAAATGCAAGGAAGGTATGTCAGAACATTCACTAATAATACTGTAAAAGACCTACATCCTGCTACCTCAAAAGATATTAACCCTGTTTTTTGAGTCTTTTCTTGGAGAAACAAACTCACTTAATGGTTAATCAATAAAGGATGATTATGATATATACATACACCAATTAATCTTTCTTTGATGTCTAATTTGTTTTGTAAGTGCAAAATTGTTTACAGTGATGAATCTTCAGCCTTTTTAAATGGGCTTTTCGTGAAGCATTTCAATGAGGCATGATGGAAGCATTTCTATTGGAGCTTTTTTATGAAGCATCTTTAACACTTATGAAGCATTTCACTTGTGTGTTGTTTGGAAGCACCTTTTTCACTATGTTGTATCTGACTCTAGCGGACTTAAATGCAAATTTTTTGTGACCTAATTTCAATTAAGGGCTTTCAGATGATCCATAAAATCATATTTTTGATTTAGATTGATTCTGTGATTCGTCTACTAAATATCAGTTTAGCTAAGCCATTTCCATCTTCATTGCATCTTTCCGTTCTCCTAAACAGGAAAGCCAAGAACCAGAATTTTCTAGCTTTTCCTCAAAAAAGGAAACAGCCTTTTCACCATTGCTTATCTAATAGGCATTTTCTATTGAGAATTACCAATCACATCTTTTCTCAGGAAGTATCGGTCCTTTTGCAACTAAGGCCAAACATGCTAATCGCTTTTTATTGAGTTATTGACACCATGTTTCACATTGTTTCTGTAATGCTTGTGCCAGGGTTACATTGTCTTGAACAGGCCTTGGGCTTTGTTCAATGGTTGGAAAAAGCAATGATTGAGGAAGAGTGAGTTACATACATCCACCAACTTGCAATAGTTCCGTTGTTCCTTCTGCTACAACCTGATTAACTAGTGTTGCTTGATGGAAAACTGCAGGTATATACTAATGGCTGAACCTGATCACATCTTTGTGAAACCTTTGCCAAACTTGTCTCGTGGAAACTACCCAGCAGCATTCTCATTCTTCTACATTAGACCATCGAAAAATGAAAGGATAATAAGGAAGTTCTATCCAGAAGAAAAGGGTCCAGTGCTACATGTTGACCCAATCGGCAATTCTCCTGTAATTATTAAAAAGGTATATTGAATGGTCTGTGACAGGGTGTAGAAGCTTGTTGTTGTTTAAGCTTGCTAAGTTAATCATTTTATTCCCTTCTATCTAACAACTCTTTGATGTAATTTTTACTACTCTTGAATGGTTAATAGTCTTTTCAATCTTTTCTGAGGTGAATAATACTGTTGCTTGATGTTCATCTGAATGCTGTTAAACGCACTTCAGTCTCTGCTGGAGCAAATTGCTCCCACTTGGATGAATGTCTCTATAAATATGAAAGACGATCCGGAGGCAGACAATACTTTTGGATGGGTATTAGAGATGTGAGGATTAATATCTCATATATGCTCTGATTTTGTTTCATGTCTAATAATGGAGCTGAACGATGCTCATTAGTTTCTGCTGCTACCACAGGTATGGATATGCTGTTGCCAGTGCATTGCATGGAGTGCAACATATTCTACGTAAAGATTTTATGATACAGGTGTTTGCTATTGCGTATTTTATTTGGCTTTCTGAAACTAATCTTCATCGGAGACAGAAATTCCTGTTATGGCTCCAAAGTTGTTCTTAAGATATTCTGAAAATGTTTGACCACAGCCTCCTTTTGACTTAATGGTGGGAAAGGCATACATCATCCACTATACTTATGGATGCGACTATACATTAAAGGTATCCATTCTTCATCTGTATTCAAGTGCTTTTGTGGTGATCTTATAGTAATATTTCCTGTTTAAAACTAGAATGATTGAATTTATTTCATTTCTTAATGTGCTTTGAACATTTTTAATGGCAATACCGACTTTTTCCATACTATGTATTCATATACTCGTATAGATATATCAGCTTGCTTCTTTTACTCAAACGCAGGGTGAACTAACTTATGGAACAGTTGGGGAATGGCGATTTGATAAAAGAGCATATCTTCGTGGCCCACCACCAAGAAACCTTCCTTACCCCTCCAGGAGTTCCTGAAAGTGTGGTAAGGTTTCAACAAACTCCTTTAAAATAACTAGGAAAGCTTTGAATTTTTTTAACTTTTTTTCTAAAGGTTTTCCCATCCTGACTGTAGCATTTCCTACGGATTACTATGTACATTTGGGTAGCAAGAAATTTCCTTATGGTTATTTACAGTTTCCATTCTATTTCTTAATACTCCTCCATTTATCTGGCCAAAATCTGTTCTTTCTTAATGCATTATTCTTTTGCCTTTTCACTTTTGTTTTGCTGAATTTTTCACCTTTATTTTTCTGGATGCTCTTTGAATTTGAGCTTTGCTAAAATAGTTTTGACAATACTTTCTTTATTGCCCACTTGGAATATTTTGACACATACACAGAAAGCTATGTACTGCTGATGCTATATGTATTTGTCCAACCTTTTCCTGGATTGCAAACACAGATTGCATTATCATATGTGCTCTACATGCTGTCAGTGTTTCATTTGGAAAGAGAACATAAGCAATGCATGTTACACAACCATCTACATAATAGGATGGATAGATGTACTATCAACTGCTGTAATTTTATTTAAACCTAAATAAGGAACTAATAAGAGACATTTATGGATTATTTGATCAGTGGGATCTGGAACCAATGCCATGATACTAGACAGAGTGTGATTTCAAAATGATGCAAGCTTTTATTAGTATCCTTAGACATGGCTTAAAAGATTAAAAGAGTAAGAAAGGGCCTCAGTGGGCTTAAAACAGTGGCCATCTATAAGCGAAAAAAAAAGAGACAACCTGCTTGTTTAACAGCATGGAACAATAAATGTGTATTTGGATTCATTTATTTTCTTTATTCATTTTTTCAAAGGTGTTGGATAATATACAATACATGGTGATACCAAAGACGTGGAGGATTTCATTATATGTGGAGTTTATTTATTTGCATTTTTGTGATAAAGCCCAAGGCTTGAAAGCTCAGGTTGATAAGTGGATGGGGCCATGATGACTTAAACACCACGAGGGTTCCTACCACTTCCAATGAGGGACTATTGCTCAACAGTTCCTCTCATGTGTAGAGCTGAGGGATGGAAACCAGAGCAAGGGGCGAAAAGTGGATTAGAGTGACTGAGTGAGGGTGTGGAGGCAGCGGAAGGTAAGTGGAATTGTGGGCTTTGATACCATGATATAGTTCGACCCAAAAAACTCAAGTTAATAGGTGGATGGCCCCATAAACACTACATGGGTCCCTAGCACTTCCAATATGCAACTATTTCTCAACACTGTATATGTGGAGTCCTAAACAACAATAGCTAGGTGACTCACTGAAGCCAATCCTTTCATAAAATGGGTCCCTCCCTTTCTCTCTAAAAAGATAACATATAAATAGTGCGAGGCAACTAATTTTTTGCAGAGCGATGTCATACTTGGATTAATTTATGATATGACTATTGCAACATACCTAACTCCTTCCTAGAAGGCCCAGTTGCATCTCCATTAGCTTTAGCTCATCAGTTACTTTACCATGTCCCTGTGAATTATTTTGATAGAAGTGCTTAAAATGCTCAAACAATGCATATATAATAGTTTTGTTCTTCTCTATCTCCTTGTCTGCTTAAAAGTACTGTAAGTTAAGGAAGTAGCAGACTGCATAAGCCTTGTACCCCAATTTTGGTCAATGTCTATACTGATATTTTACAAGGTCTATCATTACAAATTTCCATTTTGTCTTTCCTTGCATTTTGTATAGCAGCATAGCCAAACTCATAGCTGGGCACTCTTCCTATTCACCATAAAATAAGCTTCTTAATTATTGGTTGAGGCATCTTAAAATATTGCCCCTCCTAGAAGTATCACTAAGGATGGTAGCCGCTTTTCTCCCTTTATGTTGCTCAAGTCATTTGTGATTTACCCATTCGTCTGAGGTAAACATGAATCTGACCTTATCCTTCTTATGTAAAAGAAGTTGCAGACCAAGAAATGTTGTGTCAAAACACATGCCTTCTATCCCGTGATAATGCAATGCCTTGTCATGCTTGAGCTGATACTGTCACCTAAAATGAAAACTATGAGAGCTCATTACTCACCTACTGCTCCAACACTTTTAATTCAGTATGCAGTTGTCAGAGGCAAATAACCATAACCTTTCAAATCCCCATGAAGGCAGAATTAGACCCCAGCCTCAGGTCATCTGGTCCTACTGCCTAGGACTTTGCCAGCTTGATAAGCTGGCACCTTCGCTTATAATTCATTTCTCAACAAATAGCTCATGAAGCTCATACCATGCCGAGCCTACGAACCCCAGGATAATGTCTGCTGATTGCTTAGAGCATCAAGTTAAATCTCTTTAGCATGTCTGTAGTTAATACAATGCCCACTTTGTACATCTAAAGGGCAACAAGCTGGCATATCCTTGCCCATTCATCTTATTTGAAGTCCTTTGTGGTATTTTCTTCATATTCCTCTGTTGCGCAGCAGTCTCACGATTCAAAGTAACGAATATTCATTGGATATGACCAGCATGTGCTAGTTGTCTCTTAAAAAAAGGTTTCATAATTAGCATGAAGTAGTTTAGATACAAAATACCATTTCATGGTTGTCTCCTGCAATTTAGGTCAATGAAGAGGATCGTTTCTCATCGTTTTCATTTAATCTTGAGTAAAATAGTCTCAAGATCTAAATGTGTTGGCCTCATTGTTGATTGTTGAACCACTATTATGGATGTCGGATTCCTGAATGCTGTAAAGAGAGGACTGAAGCATGGATATCCTGAATGATGTTTATGTTTATAATTGAGCAATCTAAAACATGATGTACTAGCAAACTATAAGTAAACTTCAAGTTTATAATTTTTTGTGTTACCTCCATGCTGTTCTGCGAGGGCAAAAGCCTAGGGTATCGGAAAGCAGTCCTGGTAGATATAAATGTGTTGAGGTCGCATTTTGATGTTGTCTTCAATGCATCTTGGCTTTGGGAAAAAAGGATAATCCAGTTTTCATACTATAGTGGTGGCAAAAAATATGATGATTTTTTCTTTTTCTTTTTTTTGGAGAAATATGGTGGGGACATAGCTGAGCTTTTAACCCAGGATGGTAGATGTCACAGGGCTGATTCTCGCACAGAATTTTTGCAAGAATACAAGCCTTGTGCGGCACTAGACCCACGTCTAGTTCAGCCTCTCAGCACTCCCCTCCCACAAGGGACATGATATCAAGGCACATAAGGAAATATCAAGAATTTCTTTATTCCAATTCCCACCATACACTGGATAATAGAGACCCATCCAGTCTCTCAGAATATCCCACGCTTACCCACTTCTGCTTCTACAAGCCAACAAGCATGGCATACATAGACGGTGGACAACTTCCCACAACCGCTGGGAACCAACTTAAAACCGTCCCCATCTGTTTGGAGGGCAACTGTTCCAAGGAGTTGGGAGTCAACTGCTGTCAATTCTTCCAAACTGCTGCTGGACAGCAACTGACCAAGGCAACCGAAGGCAACCGTCGGGCCAACTCAGAATCCCGTCCAACTGCATGCCAAGGCCCAGGCTACATGCGCCCAAGGTCAGGCTCGGGTGCCACCCTGCGCATCCTTGCAAACTCATACGCGCACGCGTTCGGCCGTGCGCGCCCATGCGCGGGCTGATATCACGCACTCTGTTGTGCCGTTGCCTCGCGCGTCCTGCTGCTGCGCGCGTCCTGTACCGCACGCATCTAGCACTGTGCGCATCCCTCTGCACATCCTGCTGCCGCGTGCGCCCAGTACTTGCGACGCACACCCTGCTGCGCGGCGCGCTCTAACATGGCGCCAATGCGCTGCCATGCGCACCCCAGCGCGCGCCCATCCATGGTGCCGTGTGCTGCTGAGTCTTGGCACCCGTCTGCTGGTGCCAATACTTGGCCTGGCCATACGGACACCAGGCCATACTTTTCCATGCAGAGTTTTGCGAAGCCTCTGCCCACTTGGGATTGGCACGGTAAAGGCATCAACCCATGCCATCCCAGAAAGCCAGCTAATGGGACTGTGACAAACCTCCGCCACTCGAAGATCCCGACATCCTCGGAGGGAGGTGTGACAAGTAAGTTTGGATCGCCTCTCCAAACTGCCACAATGAAGTCTCCTTCTCCCAACTAGCCTCGTTCTCTGGTTCCCTTTCCATTGGACCAAATGCTCGGTCCTTCTGTTCTTCTTGCTGTGTCCCAAGGTCTGGTGGTCAAGAACTTTCTCCACCTCTTTGTCAAACTGTTGCCTTATTGTTGGTGGGGCTCGTTGCACCTAAATCCTTGAAAGATTTTCATCTTCATGAAAGGGCTTTAGATAACTCACATGAAAGGTTGGATGTACCTTTAACCTTTCCGGCAAATGCAATCGATAGGCGATATTTTTCACCTTCTTCACCACTTCAAAGGGTCCATCATACCTTGGAATAAGACCTCGATGTACCTTCTTACTGTTGATCTTTTTCAGATTTGAGGAGTCAGTTTCAGCAGAACTTTATCCCCCACATTAAATTCCAAAGACCTGCGCCCTTTGTCTGCATATTTCTTCATCCTCCTCGCTGCTTTATGGAGACTGTCCTGTGCCTCTTCCAGCATTTCCTGCTGATTTCGGACAAATCGATAGACTGTCGGGCAGATTCCCCCAGATTTTTGTAAGGCAACTTCTTGAGGGGTAAGAGGTTGGCGTCCAGTCGCCAACTCAAAAGAATTGAATCCTGTTGCAGAAGACCGATGAAGATTATAGCAAAATTGAGCGGTGTCTAACAGCTTCAACTAATTTCTTTGGCTGGCTGTCATATAGTGTCTGAGATACTCCTTCAGCAGTGCATTCACCCTCTCCGTCTGACCATCAGTTTGAGGATGATTTGCTGTGGAGAACTTAAGTTCAGAACCCATCAATTGGAAGAGATAGGTCCAAAACCTTTCCGTGAACCGAGCATCTCTATCACTGATGATATCTGAAGGTAACCCGAAATATTTCACCACATTTCGGTAGAACAAGTCCGCAGCAGTCTCCACTGGACATGCTTCTGGTACTGGGACAAAAACAGCATATTTGGAGAAGCGGTCAACAACCACCATGATAGAAGTCATACCTTCCATCTTCGGAAAGCCACTGATGAAGTCCATGGATACCGAACCCATGGCTTTTCTGCAATAGGCAAAGGTTGTAAGAGACCTGCCTCCTTGCACCTCTCCACTTTGTCTTGTTGGCACACCAAGCAAGACCGGACATAAGCCTCAACGTCCTCTTCCATCTTCACCCATACAAACATACGGGACAAGAGAGCCATCATGCACTCCCTTCTCGGGTGTCCCGCCCATTGGGAATCATGGGACTCCCTCATGAGTTGTCTCCTCAGTCTCCCGCCATCAGGGACATATAGTCTATTGCTTTTGCCCACCAATAGACCATCTTCAACCCAATATCTTCGGGTCATACCATCTCGAACCTATTGAAGCAACTTTTGGTAGCCTTTATCCGACTGAGCCACCACCCGAATCTTGTCGGTGAAGTCTGCTTCCACAAAGAATGGCAGCAGCCATTTCCACAATGCCTTTCCTACTCAAGGCATCAGCAACCTGGTTATGCCTCCCAGGTTTATGCTCCCATTCCAAGTCATATTCAGCCAAAAATTCCTGCCACCGAGCTTGTCTAGGAGATAACTTTTTCTGCGTCAAGAAAATGTGTTAGCCATATTATCAGTTTTCACCACAAACCTGGTACCCAGCAGGTAGACCCGCCATGTCCTCAAGCAATGCACCACAGCCAGCATCTCTTTCTCATGGGCAGAATATCGTTGTTCTGCCTCCTTGAGTTTCCAGCTTTCAAAGGCAACCGGATGTCCCTCTTGCACCAGCACACCTCCAACAGCTTTATCGGAGGCATCGGTATGCACTTCAAAAGGCTTCACAAAATTAGGCAACTTAAGCACCGGTTCCGACGAAACAACCACCTTCAATTCCTCGAAGGCCTCTCGACACCTTTCGGTCCAATCTCATGGCTGATCCTTCTTCAACAGATCTGTCAATGGGGTAGCCTTCTTTGAATATCTGGCCACAAATTTGCGATAATAGTTTGCCAAACCAAGAAAACTTCTCAATTCGGCAACTTTGGTAGGTGCTGCCCAATCCAAAATGGCCTGCATCTTCTTTCGATCCATTTTCATCGTGCCATTGCCCACCATATGCTGAGGAAATTGATTTCTTTGCAGCAGAATTCACACTTTTCCTTCTTGACATATAGCTTGTGTTTCCTTAGCCGATTGAATACCAACTTTAGGTGCTTTTGGTGTTCTTCGAAAGAACCACTATATATGACTATATCATTCAGATAAATAACCACAAACTGATCGATATAATCATAAAGACATCATTCATTAAGTTACAGAAAGTTGCAGGTGTATTTGTCAAACCAAACGGCATGACAAGGAACTCATAGGATCCATACCTCGTAACCATAGTGGTTTTAGGTTCATCCCTTCAGCAATCCTCACTTGCCAATAACCTGATCGTAAATCCAACTTGGTGAAGTATGCAGCCTTGGATAAACGATCAACTAAATCTGATATCAGGGGCACCGGGTACTTGTTCTTAATGGTGACTTTATTCAGGCCTTTGTAGTCCACACAGAGCCTAAGAGAACCATCTTTCTTTCCTGGAACAACACAGGGGCACCGAAAGGAGTTTTAGATGGTTGTACCTTTTCCGCATCCAGCAGTTCACCCAACTGCTTCTTTAATTCAGCCAACTTCTTAGGCGACATTCTGTAGGGAACTTTAGCAGGAGGTCTTGTGCCGGGCACAAGATCAATCTTGTGGTCCACAGCACGTCGAGGCGGCAACCCTTTAGGCAACTTCGAAGGCATCACATCACCGAATTCCTGCAGAAGTTCAGCCACCTCCTTTGGCACCGTTGCTGTCTCATCAGAGCCCACATCAACGAGAGCAGTCAGGTAAGTTACTTGGCCCCGCTTCCACCCACGGGCCAATTGCATGGCAGAGACCATCTCCACCTTTGGTTCGCGAACACCAGCATCCGAAAGCATGCTGCACCCTGTAACAAAACAAGGTCTCCTCTCATCATGCATCATCAGTCCATTCAAGTGTGGCAAAATCGCCACTTTGGCAGCGACAAAAAGTCATTGCCAAGGATCAAGTTGTAGTCGTCCAGCGGAACCACCATCAGGTTCATGTGACCATCCCATCCGCCAATGGTCACTTGGACGTCAAAGGCCATGCCCCTCGCGGCCTGGGCTTGGAATTGACTGCCTTGATACGGCTCGAGTGTTTCACCACACTCAAGCCTAGAGTGGGTACTATTCTTTCAGCCACAAAACTGTGAGTGGCACCACTGTCCACCATGGCTGAAAGCTGATGTCCATTGACTCTCATGCGCACGAACATCAGTTTGGGCGTTCCTTGGCTTTCTCTGCCTGAATTGCACCAAGCAATTGTAGTGGTGCAACTTGGTGTATAGCCTCTGAATTAGAATCATCATCACAGGCATCTTTAGCAATAATGGCACTTATCTTGCTCTTGTTGGGATAATTTCGAGCAAGATGAGGACCATTGCAGATGAAGCAACCAGGATGAGGATTGGCTTGATCCCTCCTTTGGTGGGAACCCTCCACCTTAGCCTTCCCTTTATCAGCATCCTTAGTCCGCTTCTCACCAACATCCTTTGGCCTCTTCCTGTGATTCTTCTCAGCAAACTTAGGTTTGTTTGTGGAAAACCCATTGCTGGGTTACTGATTCGCAAATCCACCAAGGCATCAGCGGCAGCCAATGCGGTGGGCAAGTTCTTGATGCCTTGCCGTCGCAACTCCAATTGCGCCCAAGATTGGAGACCAGACAGGAAATTGAATAGCCTGTCTGCCTCAGACATATCCCTTATGTCCAACATAAGAGAGATGTACTCCTTCACATACTCTCTTACCGATCCGGTCTGCCTCAACTTCTTAAGGGAGTCCCTTGCAACCCATGCTGTATTGCAAGGGAGGAATTATTCCTTTAATTCCTGTTTCAACACCTCCCAAGTATCAATCTGTGGCCTGACAACATCTTCCATTCTGGTTCTCCACCAGAGTTTGGCATCCCCACCAAGTACATACTGGTGATAGAGACTTTCTCCTCTTCAGGAGCATGCGCAACCTTGAAGTATTGCTCCATGTCCCACAAGAATTCTCCAGATCTTTGGCACTCCGCATGCCATTGAAAGGCTTTGGATCAGGGACTTTCATCTTGACGGTCGCATCTCCCCGCGAAGGATTTTGCAGAACCGTCTTGAGGAGTCTGACATCAAATTTCATCTCCTCCAATTGTTGCTGCGCCATTGCCAAGGCTTCCTGCAGCGGAACTAATGTGGCCAGCGAGTTCTCCACTTGCGACCACAAAGGTTCAGCGGCTTCATTTTGAGGCACACCGAGCATTGCTTCCAACCGAGATAATCTTTCACGGATAGCTTCCATGTTACCACCCGTTCGCATGAGCGTCACCCTTACGCTCACTGTTTTGGCTCTCAGATGGCCAAAATCCCTTTGCTAGAGCAAACCTGTTCTGATACCAACTGTCACAGGGCTGATTCTCGCCCAGAATTTTTGCAAGAATACAAGCTTTGTGCGGCACTAGACCCACGTCTAGTTCAGCCTCTCAGCACTGCCCTCCCACAAGGGACATGATATCAAGGCACATAAGAAATATCAAGGATTTCTTATTCCAATTTCCACCATACACTGGATAATAGAGATCCGCCCACAGTCTCTCAGAATATTCCACGCTTACCTACTCCTGCTTCTACAAGCCAGCAAGCATGGCATACATAGGCGGTGGACAACTTCCCCCAACCGCTGGGAACCAACTCAGAACCGTACCCATCTGTTTGGAGGGCAACTGTTCCAAGGAGTTGGGAGTCAACTGCTATCAACTCCCCAAACTGCTGCTGGACAGCAACTGACCAAGGCAACCGAAGGCAACCGTCGGGCCAACTCAGAATCCCGTCCAACTGCATGCCAAGGCCCGGCTGCATGCGCCCAAGGCCAGGCTCGGGTGCCATCCTGCGCACCCTTGCGAACTCATGCGCGCATGCGTCCGGCCGTACGCGCCCATGCGCGGGCTGATACCACGCGCTCTGCTGTGCCGTTGCCTTGCGTCCTACTGCCGCGCGCGTCCTGTGCCGCACGCATCCGGCACTGTGCACATCCCTCTGCACATCTTGCTGCCGCGTGTGCCCAGTACTTGCCGCGCACATCCTGCTGCGTGGTGCGCTCTAACATGGCGCCAGTGCGCTGCCATGCGCACCCCAGCGTGCGCCCGTCCATGATGCCGCGTGCTGCTGAGTCTTGGTACCCGTCTGCTAGTGCCAATATCAAGCCAGGCCTTACGGGCACCAGGCCATATCTTTTCCTTGCAGAGCTCGCCAAGCCTCTGCCCACTTGGGATTGACACGGTAAAGGCATCAACCCGTGCCATCCCAAAAGCCAGCTAATGGGACTATGACAGTAAACCTCTTTGCAATTGGAGAGGGGTACTAATCAGCTAAGATTGGTTGGCATGAATGCATAATTCATGTGCAACAATTCTACGGTGCCTTTCTTGTGGATGGCCATCCACAGTAGGGATGATTGCTACCATCTGCTGCCCTGCATCAGCTTCTTGAACAGAAAGGTTTGGATTTGTTGTAATGGTCAGCAAAAGGTTAATTATTGTAGTTTCATTTTTAAGAAATTTCAATCACTTATTCATTATATTCCTTAGTATATGATTTCATATAGATTTTGCCATATATTTACCAAGGACATTGCTATTTTGCTGGCATAAAATTTCTCTGTGACCCTGAATCTGCCATTCCATTGCCTCTTAAGCACATCCTGTTAGCCAATGAATGGTGTCGGACCAAGTCCGGTTGTGACACCATGCATGAGTGGATTGGGTGGCTTCACAGGGGCAAGGTGCATTACTGATGCTGCTGCAGAGAAATGTCGATAGGCATTTCTGTTGCCCTTTTACTAATCAAAACATTAAATGTACCTTATGTCAATGCTGGCTCTATTCATTCACTCAATGATTCCATTTCTGCAGGTTACACTGGTACAGAAGGTGAATGAGGCTACAGCTAACATTCCTGGGTGGGATAGTGGAAGGTAGCGGTAATCTGAGAGATGTGTAGTTTTGGGAAGCAGCAGTTTTGACAGATTAGATCAAATAGAGAAGCATTAAAAGAGATTACATGCAGATTACAGGTTAAATGTTTTGTTCACAGAAGATGAAAGTAAGAATTTGACTCTTCTATCCATTGTTCAAAATAAGGAACTTTCTTATCAATAAAGAGGTTGCAATTGGTTGCTGGAGTATTTTCAGATTTCTTCAAGTCTTATAAATGAGTTTTGTAAGGTAGAATCTTGTTGTTGTTGGGATAGATGCTGCACTTGGTGCATAGTGGAGTCTTACTCCTAATCTCATTTGCAAAATTCTAAGATTAGCATTTTGAAGCTTCAAATGTGAGGTATCTTCTCTAGATATGTTGCGCGATGTATTATCCTGTCCGCTGCATTACTTTGCACATTTTGTTTGTTCGCTGTGTTTGGATGCTGGAATTACTGTGCCTGTTGCATCTTTTCCAAGATCAAATCCTTTCCTGGGTGATGTTTTCTGTCCCAAAAACCTAGGATTGGAAATTGGGGTACAATTGAGCCGAGCCAAACCCCAAATATGAAGAGGTTTGAGCTCGACTTAATTCAAAATATTTGGACTTCAAATTTAATTTAAGTTTAATCGGACTTTAATATCCAACTCAAACTCGACTTGATAAAAAGAATAATATTCGGGATCGACTTAATTCAATTTGAATATCAATCAAGTCATACTCAAGTTTGAGTTTGAGCTCAAATCTAAGCCTTAGTCATAATTAAAAAATATGGTTCAAAATTAAGAGTTGGATCATATATATATATAATATTTTTGAAATATATAAATATTCGATTAGGCCCGTGAGTCTTCAAGCAGAGCATATTGTTATTCAAGCTCAACTCAAACTTGATAATAATTGAATCGAGCTTGGATCTAAGTTGAGTCCGAGCGATTCAGCTCATTTGCTCCCATAAATTTGGAAACCTGGGGCACCCCAGGTTCCTTGCAAGTCTTGTTCATCTCTAGGGTAAAGAAATCTCATCAATGGGAAGTGAAAAGAGCTTGGGGATCTCGACGATCCAAACAAGCTGCTTAATTGGAAACCTGACTCCAAAATTCTGATTAACAAGCTCATGCTAGTGTCGTGACAAGAGTTCATTGTCCCAACCCATTTCAAATATGAAACACTGGCATGGGGATCTCTAGATGTTTGCAGTCTATCTACGATTTCCAAAATAATTGTTTAGGCCGTCCAGCGTGAATACATTTTCATTAAGCATAACATATATGAACAAATAAAGCTAAAGGAAAAAGGAGAATACTAGAGCTAAACACAACAAGGAACGATTATGGATTATTTTAGTGAAATGATAAAAGGATCCACAACAAACACTCAATAAAACACCTCCAACATCAGAAACATAAACTCCTTCCAGTAGAGGAATAAAACCTCTGGACAATAGCCCTCCTTAAACTCCAACAGTAGGCTATATATCCACTGTGACCCAGAAGGACACCATACACAAAACTAGCAACATAGGAAGAGGAACGACTCAAACAACACAAACAAAGAACATTACCAACAAAGCTAAATAGCTAGAAGAAGACCAAGCAAACTATAGGAGCTAGGCTGAGAAGATAAATCAGATTCTTTAACCGGAGGTGGCAACCTCCAAGCTCCCATTCCCGAGGATTCAGACCAGATCCCTTCAGCTTCTCTTGGGTGATTTCATCCATCCCCTGGGCCATCTCAGGACTCATATGGTTCCTCCAATCCCCAGCAACCTCATCTTTCCTAAACAACGAGGCATTCATTACCTTGCAGACCGGGTTCTTTTGACGTCCCGTCCTGTTCACCTCCAAGTTTAAGTTCTCAAAGCTACAAAGCCTTACAATGTCCTCCACCACCACTTCCTTCTCTTCCCGCTGGGAGAAGGGACACGCTGTTGTATTTTCTTTAAAATAAAAATTTAGATATAGATTTTACGGCCAACGGCTCCTTGGTTTGAAAAACATCCGGAATGGGTGTTTTACTTTCCCCAAAAGTTCTTTTTCTGTTGGTTTGCAACCTATAAGATTACGTATATGGGTGGAAATAAGAGTTTCAGTTTTATTGATTTGCTTTGAATAGTTGTCAGATTCTTCTAAACTTAAAATTCTAAAGAATTTCCTTTTTTTTTTTTTTTAATCTCTCCTTCAAAAGGACGTGTTCTTTCAAAGGATATATCTTTTGGATAATATTCTTTAGATTAAATCTGACATGGAAACGTGAGAGAGATCTATTCTTTCTAATCTTTATACTTTCATCGTATTATTTTGACTATCAACGGTTCTAATTGGTTTATCTTTTCTAAATACGCAGCCTTAGAAGAAGAAGATTAGAATTGGGCATTAAATCCTAAACATAGATTTTACAAGTAGTTGCCTGCATATTTATTACGATCCTAGCGATTAAGATAATATCATAAATATGTCTTGCCCATTTATTTTATTTCTTCACGACACACCCACTCTGCCAACCTCGCCGTGCTCCTCCAACGGCACCTCATACTTCATGAGCAACACCTTCTCAGGCTTACTCTCCCTCCAGAACTTGACAACATATAACTATATTTGCCCATAGTTGCACCTCCCTCGCAAAATAGCTAGTCCAAGTACTTGGCAAATGGAACCGGCCTCATCTTCTCGATCTGTAGTGCCACCAGGAGACCAGTAGTACATCCTTGGGGTCTCGACAAACATATATAATTCGGCAGTCAGAGCTGATGATCGAGTCGGGGAGCATCGACTAAGGAATGTGAGAGGAGAGAATTCTAGGTGAGGTCAGGGGTTCTATCTTGGAACCTTTGCCGACGGCAAAGCTCCATATTAAGGACACAGTCATGAGGGTTGAGGCTAAGGAGAGGGTGATGACTCATTGGGTGGTAATGGCTTCGAGTCATGATGGCATGGTGAGGCTTGAAGTGCTGTCGGACGGCCACGACGCCGGCAAGCACGAAGGATGAGAACCAAAAGCCTTGGTATTCTCGGATGTGGGTTGAGAACCCAGCCTTCCTCGAGTGGGATAGTTGGATCCTCCTCCTTTGCATGGCGAGGAATGCCATTGGAGAAAGATGGAGGAGCGGCCATTGATAGAGGAGAGCTGGACATTCCCTTACTAATGCAGTATTGGTCTTGTACAATGTCCATTGTTTAAACTAATGTAAATAATTATCATTTAAGTCTCTACCGATCTTTTGATCAAAGGTGACGAGTGGTAGGAATTGCATTCGTTGCTTGGAAACAGAATTTGACGTTACCCACAAGGAGCTCTCAACAGAAACAATAGCATCAACGTTATCTGAAGGAGGTTATAGGTGAAGTTCCACATGAGAATTAATGTATAGCACCTTTTCCAGTTGCATAATACTAACTAAATTTGTAAAAAAAATGTTTAAATATTGTTACATGCATGTTATCTTAGTTTGTCTTCTGGGATTTATCTCATAAAGCATCAAATTTACCCTCTCTATTTAATGCAAATAATTGGTCCATCATAGGAATCCATCGGTTAAGTTTTACAAAAACAAGAAAAAACTAATGATGGCATGATAGAAGATGCAAGTCATATTAACTGTTGTATGAGAATACTTGCCATCACAATAGAAAGAAACCATTTCTCAGTGGTCTAGAAGGTGTATTCATCACTGGAGGATCTAAAAATTAGCACCTCATGCATAGCAAAGGGTTGCTTTGGCATGTGATTACAAATCAAGGCCATTAATTAAAATCTTCTAGCATCCCCCATGCTGTGAATGGCTCCAAGAAAAATTGTTGATCGAGCTCAAGTCCAGCAAGCCTTGATTTGCTTCATATTAACTTAGAATGTTGAGTGGGATTATGTTGCCTTGCTAGAAAGCATAAGATATTCGCAATTGTAAACTATAGGCAACCGAATAATATACAATTGCACATGGAATTTTTTGAAATTGCAGCAATACAAACTGCAGGCAACAATTAAAATTTTCTTATTGTATTTTATTAATTCTTGAACTTATCTTAGATAAGGACCAATAAAGGTTGGATAGAATACAAGACCTTTTGACCTAAATCCTATACGACGTCATTGTGTGTTGTGTGTGCCGGTGAGGGACCGAGGATTAAAAAACACTTGGTCAAGCGGACCGGATGTTTTCAATCAAAAAAAAGGTGGACCGGATGTTTAGGAAAGAAAAGGTGACGAAGGATTTTTTTGTTAAACTTCAATTAGAGCGCTAAAGCCGAATTAAATATGGATTGGATAACAGCATATCCATAATAAATAACGAATATAAATATATATATAGATATTATTCAACTATAAAAATTTATATCTATATTTATTTAAATATATACGGATATAATTCGGATATTGAAAGTACGGATACAATGACAGATATAATTTAGATAATTAAATTTATGACTACAAATTAAAATATGATTAAATAGATGATAAATCAAGTTAATAATATATTTATATGATTAAATATTTTTTAAAAATTAATAAGTACTATATAAAATTATATAAGATTATATGTAGATGGAAGAATTTTTTATTAAATTTCAATTAGGGCTGAAGCCGGATTGAATATGCAACCAGATACCAGCATATCCATATCCATATTTGTTTTATCTGACGAATACAAATAGGATATGGATATTATTCGAATGCAAAAATTTATATCCATATTTTAAACGGATGCAGATACAATTCGAATATTGAAAGTACGGATACAATGGCAAATATAATTTAGGTAATTAAATTTTATGACTGCAGAATCAAAGATATTAGTAAATAGATGATAAATTAAATTAATAATATATTATATGATAGAATATTTTCTTAAAAATAATAAATATTATATATAATTATATATAAATTCGGATATTCGGATATGGATCGGATAGTTGCTTATCCATATCCATATCCATATTCATTTTTCTTTAATAGATACGGATATAGATATAGATATTAGTTGGATGCTTAAATTTCTTTTCATATCCAAATTGATTCGGATATTAAAAAAATTTGGATGGATAATATCCATACCACTTTTACCCCTAATTCCAATCAATAAGTTTCCCAATTAATATCTATATTTTTAATGCAAATAACTCTTTATTTCTGATAAATTTAAGCCCCTCAATAAGTTCTCCAACAATTAATATCTATATTTTCGAGCCCCTCAATGTCCCTCTGTTTTTTCTTCTTTGGTCTTTAGAAGATAATTTCATCTCTCCTTCCAGTGCTCTACAGGGCTTTCTAAGATGGGAAAAGGTTATTGAGATTATTTCTCTAGCTGAAGGGCATGGATTGTATTTTTCGCATGAAAGAATAATTCATCTTTTCTCCATGATGTGCATGATTGGATCGCACAATAGCCGCAATAAGTTTTGTGCATGCAAATGAAAGAGAGTTTGAAGTGAGCTGTTTGAGGCATTATACAATGGCTGATGTCATGAAAAAAAATCAACCATTCTTTCACACAAAAGATACAATTCAAATCCCCAGCTGAATGCTGCACTTGAGACGAGTAAATGATGCAAACATGATAAAAGTGTTCTACAAAATGTTGTACACAAAATAGATGTAAATGCTAATTCTAATATTGCTCCTGATCTCCGCATGTG
>KE504696.1:1480230-1490777 GCA_000441515.1 Elaeis oleifera
CACCCTTTGATAAACTCTAGCATTTTTTTGACAAGGTATGGAAGCATCTTTCCAATGCCCACATGACTGCATCAATGCAAATCATGAAAATGATGTCCATCCAACTTTTGCTCTTTTCCATTGTGCCCTGTACATGAACTTTAGAGCCTCAAAGTCGCCCCCACCCCAACAACCAACCAAAAAAAAAAAACAAAAGACTCATCACATCACATAAAGCTAAAATTATATCAGCTCAATGATTATATACTAACAATGCTAACCAAGATGACATGCTAGAGTGACCAAATCTCACAAACCACCTTGAAAATAAGGATATCTCCTACTAGATCATGTATAAAACTAAACAAAAGCCATGGTTGCTTTTCCCAATATCCTCTTCCTTATGGTATGATGAAACGTCCATGAAAGCTCAATTTGATGTCACTGAACTAGGTGATAATATTGCGTAGAGAATAGAATATCACATAAAGAATTAACTAGTGGACGCAGTTAACAGAACTCTGGCAAGTGCTTGAATCTGCAAGGATCAGCACAAGAGATAAAGGCAAAGTGCTGGAAACCCGCAGCACACCACATCGATGCAATGACATGAGAAAAGATAAAAGAAAGAGAAGAGAGTGAATCAAGCCTGGCCTTGCACAAACTGCCTATTAATTGCATGAAGGATAAATGCACCTCCACGTAAGAAGCAAGCATAATAAGATTCGTATGAGACTTGAGATGTAATAAAGTTTGCATAAGGCTTCGACTTAAGACTTCATCATGCCTATAAACTGGTGGCTATATCTAGCATCTGAACCAGAGTACCCGGCAGAAACATAAAGGAACAGAAAGATAAAGGATAATACTAAAATATGGTGAGGTGACAGTGGTCAAATATCAGACAGGGCTATAGGACCTATTTCCTGTGCCTCAACGATAGACCTGGAACCCTCTCATTCAAAAGACGCAATAAAAGCAAAACCTCCACAAACACATCATTCCTAGAGTCAGATATCTCTTCACCACTTTCAAAGAAGTTCGACAAAATTTACCACCACATATAAATATATATATTCTAATCAGTCGCAACAAACAGAGGCATTCTCACATAACAGCAACAGTCTCGACATTTACCAACGATCATGTCCGGAATCTCCTTAAATACGTAAACATATTCATATGCACCAAAAATACATTTACAGCAGCCATCAAAGTGAAGCACCATCAGCGTGGCCACAATTCATCATGCCAAAAAAAGATTCATATTACTAAGGAAACTAGTTAACTCTTGATCAACCAAATGCTAAAATGGTATCATAAAGAGTTGGCTAACGTTTAGTTCATAGTGGGGGAAAATCCACAACAATGTCCTAAAGAAAGAACAAAAGGAAAAGCAGTCTCCTTGCAACCATTGGCTTTGTTAAGGGAAGCAAGTAGATAAGTGTTACGCATAAAAAGAGAAAGGTCAGTCACGTGGACGACAGACCAAGCTTAAATTTGTATCAAGTTTTTGTTTCCTATATAGTTTGTAAGTGAGAGTAAAAGAACTGCTGAATACAAACTGTAAAAGATATGTTACTAACCTAAAGCCCAGAAGGCTGAGATGTAGTTCACATCCAAAATCCACAGAACACAAGCTGCCAAGGGTCTATGTCACCTTCCAGGTACGATTAGAACCAGCCACTTTTGCTAAAAACAAATTTACCCATCACCATTTATAGCAAAGTTTGTTAAACAAACAACTGACCGCAGAAGGTAAATAGTGAGATTTGTACTAACTACAAATGCCACCTCAACAGCTCTCAGAATTACGAACTTGTACGTTTTGAGTGAAAAATATTATAAGAAGCCGAGTATTTTCTCAGCTCCTTCCACCAAACACAGTGAATTCCGAACGAGCAAAACCCCCATTGGTTGTGCTACATATTATAAAACGTAGAAAGACAGCTAAATTTCTTTCAGATTATATAATAAAACCAAAACAACTAATTTGCATCGTTAGATATGTGAAATCTGATCATAGGAAGATCGTGACCAATTTCAAGTACATAACCTAATCTATTGCCTTTCACAACAATTAACACAAATAAGCATTTCAGGAGCAAACAAAATCAGCAAATGCTTATTACATCCAACCTAATCCAAACAGTAATGTCAAAACAGGAAAATTGGAAGTTTTTTAGGAAAACATAACAATCAAACAATGGAAAGACAGATTCCAAAGGTAGCTCTAAGTAAAACTCTTAGAAATATGTACCAAGAAATAGAAGTAATCAAAATTATCTCCTAGTAGCCTGCATGACATGCCACAGCACTTACAGACAAAATCTTGAGACTCCTGGGTCCAGCAGGTCCAGACCATTCTAAACTCGTACACACCCTAAGAAATCTAGAATCTAGAAGGTCCAGACAACTTCAGGAAGATCGTTACATACCTAAGACATCCAATGAAATTATGAGCTTGAACCACATCAGAAATGCCTAATTGAAATATAAGATAGAGGCACTTGCATGAATACTCCCATCTTATCAAACAACCAAAAAGAAAAAAAAAAAAAAAAAAAGAATAAGAGGCAACAACAGGAATTCGAAGGATAAAATAATCGGGCTCAGCAGTTCCCCATGCAGCGCAGAACTCCAAATGATCCATAAAATCTATAATCTCAATAACTAAATTTAACAAATTATAGTTCCAAAAAATATCAGATATTCTTCTACGGGGTTCAAGATAGAAAACATACAATCAATGCACTAAGAGAGGAATAGCAATAACAAAAATTATATTTTCCTAAGAAAACTTATACCTAGTTATTACATCACCATACGGATAATGAGACAGGTAATGTGCATTAAAATAATTATAGAGTAGGTATCTCCGGCGATTCTACTTATGGTTTATTCACCATTCTATAATTGATTTTTCAAGTTTATTCTTACTTTCACTCTCCTCGATATTGCGCATGTTTCCTATTATGCCTTCTATCAATTGATATGGACATTTCTGAGACCATGCTACTAAATGACAACACAATAATGATTAAAAAAATGGCTTGATATCCATATTGTAAGTGCACTGTTACCCTAAATATTTTGCTCGCTATTTTTTTCTTTCTTTCTTTTGCCCTCAAATGGTGTAATTTGAATGTAAAAAGACATTCAAGAAATGAGGCGATACTCGAACAAGCAGCAAAAACAAATAACAGACAACATCCCTAGCTACCAAGTGCAAAATCCGAAAAAAATATTCTCTCCTTGGGAATGCCATTCATCACTTAAATTGCACCTGAATACCTCCAACCAAGCAAGACAACAACAATACAAATGCCAAACGAATTAGCCGGGCACACTAAGATAATTTGCTAGATTATGCAGTCCAGACCTTGTCTGATATCTCCATTCACAGGTCAAAGCTCAAAGAAAGAAGTCCCCTCGCCACCAGTAAGCTTTTCAAACTCTCCTTGGAATGCAATATTTCTAACTAAGAGCAAACCTGATACTAACTAGTTTTAAGAGCAGTACCATCCTTGACAAAATTGTAATTCCTTTGATGAAGTGAATCCTCACAAACATCCTTAAAAGCTTGTATTTGACTAATCTAATACAAAATTCTGCAAAGACAACTGCGATGTCCCTTTTCTTAACTGACAACGTTTTAGTGAGCTGAAGGCATCCAATTCACAGGATGGATTAAAGAAACAATAATTTGACACATACCCAGAGAAGTCTTAAACATAATGCATCAGGTTGGCCAATCATTTATATTTTTCATCCCTTTTCTATGTCGAAGAATAATAAAATTTACTATTTGCAAGTTTTCGAAGCTCCTATTTCCTTAAAGATATCATACAGATTCACAAAATTGAAACCGGTTATGTTTGTGAGATTCAAATACAAACACAATCTTGACAAACACAGTAGGTATTCCATCAGAGTCTTCTACACAGACACAAGCAATCAAATTCACATATTCCAACTGGATTGACCATTTATCCAAGCTTCATTCAACATAAATTCCCACCATTACTTAGTAAGATATAAAAACTTCAATTTAGACAATGTAAAACATAACGCGTCTAGAAATTTTGGAAATCCAAATTTGTGTTGGCTAAGTTACATTAATTTACTCCGAACTTCCATTCACTACTTAAAAACGAAAGCCAATACCAAGTTCTTGGTTTGGCTTTCAAGTTCTAAATGATTCTACAACAGAAATGTGCATATTAAAACTAAACTCGCAATATGTTAAACTGAGGAAAAAAAATAACTCTAATCATCACAGCTAGATCTTCTTTCTCAAACTAGAATTTCGGTAAGCTATCTGTAGTTCACAATCAAATTTTATGACCACATTTCCTGAACTTCTCCAACATGGATATTACTAGCATCTGATCTTTCTTTAATTAGTTATATAACACCAGTTTTTTTTCAACTTCAAGCAAAGACAGTATTAGCTAATCATGCTATTCTTCTGCCAACATGTTTTATTCCAGAAACAAATTATTCAATATTATAGTAGCCTACAGGAATAAAATCATTACCTGATCAAGCATACATCATAAGCAAGCCAATCAACAACATAATCTTGGGTACCAGAAGTTTATTTATAAACCTTCTTTTGTTAATGTTGCTACTTGTTGACTCTTATCCACTATTTCTTCCAACCAAGCAGTGTAAATAACCAGGAATAGAGAACAATTTAAGGAAGCCAAGCTAATATCGTGCTTATTTAGAAGCTTCCTAAATGCAAGAAACATGTTATCTTGTTCCATCAAAGAGCTCAGGTTTAGCCTTATCCACAGCATGGTTATGTATAATCTACCTTCAGCAGAGCACACTGAAACCTTTTCCTGACCTTTTTTGCCAGTCACCTAAACCTAAGAGGATAACTGGGTGTATAGAGATCTCACTGACCCCAAGCCAAAAGAACAAGCAATTCTATAATTTATTCCCCATCTCTTCAGAATTCTCCATATGAATCACTAGTGTTATAATAAGACTCTTTCTTGCTGAGCATCTTCAACAATAGCATAGACCATCAACTACTTCAAGATTGGCTGTAGTCATGTTAACAGGCTTAACCACATCTCATTTTGTTCGACATGCTAACTTGACGCCCAGATTTTCGGTTTTAATTATTAGTTCTGGAATGACTACTTCCGGACACTTGGACAAGACAAAAGATGGAACAACACAATGGGAATAAAAAATTTCTGGGTCCTGATTATGCCACTGTAACAGTCTCGAGATGAGACAAATTACTCGCATATCAACCTACAAAACATGAGGGTAATGACATTTCAAGAATCATCCATTCTGTGTCAAACCATATTAATCAGAATGGTTTAGGCACTTACCCTTAGATAGTGTACAGGATGCATGTATTGGCTACAAGTGTAGCATCAGATAGGGTAGCAGTAGCATCCAGCTTTATTAGATTGAGAACAAAGAATATCAAATGCTTTGAGATTAACCGTGAAAATAATATGTACACAGTTGCCATCTCCAAGTTTGTCATGAAACTAGCGTTCATGTAGTAGACATCTGCAAGCATGTCTTTCTATGTGAATGGCATACATAATTAACCATGGAACAGATAGCATCATTGTTCAAATCACAAAATCCAGAAACAACTAAGCCACAAAACAATTTAAACATTTGATGGACAACTGTATTGCATAAGACCATTTAGTTCAATAAAATTGCATCAGTACATTCAATTTTTTGGGTTATTAGTCCTCATGACAATCAAACTTCTAAGCTCCTGGACTATGAGAACAAGAAAATTGCCACATTAGAGTGGTTTAAGACATGTTACATTTTAAGCAACCACATTCACTAAAACAAATTATTTCTTTAGTTAGTTTAAAGTCTCTAGAAGGCATTGAGCTTGCTTAAGTGAATATCTAACTATACTTGAGAACCCAATGAATGCGATAATTTGCTAAAAGCTGCTACAATAATTGTATGATCTTAGTCATCTACCAAATTATCAAAAAATCAACCAAAATAGAACAGCAAGCTCAATGTGCATTGACAATATCCAAAGGTTGAAGAGGTATCTCATACAATAACTAATCATTGTGATCACAAACTGATAAGATAATGACAATTTTATATTGTTAAAACAGTTAGTCAAACAACCCGGGCACAGTGGACAGATTGCCCTTTAAATACATGGAGGTCATGGGTTCGAAATACAGAAACAGCCTTTTAGAGGTAACGTTGTGTGCATCCAACCCTCCCCATACTCCACCATAGTGGGAGGCCCATGCTCCGGGCAGTCCTTTGTCTGGTACAGTTAGTCAAACCACATGACTTCTAGATTAGGCAATTTCTTACAAACTTCTATCTGACCAAAATATTACAATACTAAATTAAGTTTAAATCACTGCTTACTTACATAGATGACACATTATAGTAGGAAACACAACACTAAATCATGTTAGTAGGTCATCTTCATCACTGTGAGTACGCATACAGGAATATCCCAGATGAAATATATGCGCATTAAACAATGTATATGTATTATATGATATTTCTAAAGAGCAATTTGCAGCATGCAATACAATAAGTTCAATGATAAAGATTGTACCATTGGCAATATACTATTTTCACTAAGAATTTTGAATCTAACTAATAAGATATTTGATTATTAGAATAGTGAAAACTCTTGAAAATATTAATTTTAAATGTCCGTAACACTACCACAAAAATCCTAAAAGAGTAATCACCGAAACACAACCTTTCTTCCAAGTAACTTCATTATATAGGTGTTATAATCTCAGATACATATAATTTAATAAGTATCATGCCTCACATACTAGCATAAACTACCCAAGAAGGCAGGATATAATATGACATGTAGAAGGACCTCAGACCCATATCATAATGAAATTCAGATTGAATCTTAGAATTAAATATTGGAATGGCCTTGTAACCGTGACAGCACTGCATGTTAATAACATTAAAAGCAATATCACCAGAATAAGTAGATAAAGAATACCCCATGGATTATAGAGTGACAGAATAATTAAATCTGGCTATTGTGGCAACTATGATATTGCCCCACCAAATTACTGCCTTTTAGTAGGACAATAATGATTATGCTGGAAGTTCCACAAACTGGCGTTGCAATAAGATGTGATGTTGATATGCTGGAGTCAAAGAAGAAAGCCGAAAAAATTTGTCAAGTTATTAACGTGATCTACACAACATGCATGAATAAAATATGCTAGTTAGCCTTCAACGTATCTTCATAGATCCCACATTCTGGTTCAGTCAAAATAACACAACAAACAATTAAAACCGACTAGTGCGTTCACAGTCATAAATTCTAGTATCAGTTCCAAACAGATCAATTATACAAGTTAAAGGATCAGGCAAAAAACAGCAAGCAATTAGAAACCTGGAGTGCTACTCAGGAATAGCAAATTCCACAAAGAAACTGGACTGGTAAGATACCTAAGGCATTGCCTGAAGAAACTAGACCTTTGCCCAAAATGTTACTTCCACTTATAAAAGAACTAAAATCCAGAAATCCTTAAAAACCTATATCTCTAAAATCCTATTAAAATGTATTATTTATGCATGCTAGGTGGCGCCACTGACTAGATTTTGTGAACAGCTGTTTCTAAATCTTATAACTATATTTCATCCGTGCCCGTAGCTAGGAAGAAGAGAAATTCTCTCTCCCAGCTTATTCCTTGGATGGAAAAAAGAAGGTATTTAACCCGCACAAACTGACATGAAGACTATATCTTTTGGAATAAACGTACAGCACTCTGGATTTCCCTTCAGTGTAACATATCATCCATTACTTTTCCACCTGGCAAGCGACACACAGAAAAGTGAAGAGCTCATCAAGCGAGACACGTAGCTACGCTCAAACATCTAAATGTGATAACTTTCATCGCATAAGATATATGTATATGTTGGCACCAGCAGAAAGCGCCCATATTCCATTCATCGTACAATGCCGTGAATGCAGGTTACTAAGCTACAGCAGAAGAATAAAGGGTATAGCTGAAGCCTAATATATTTCTGAAGTACTGGAGCTCATTCTTTTAGACAGCTTAAGCGGTATACTTCATTGATTAGACAGCTCTACAAGACAGCAACATTCAAAAGAAGGCGTACATTACAAAAAGCTCGGCAAGATTATAGTAAAATAACAAGGCAATACTTGGATGTGACGGGCTTCACAGGCAAGAACAATGGGAATGCACAAAAAATCAGGAAAAGCAGCGAGATGGCTCTGTGTGGTACATTACCTCCCATTACTAAAGGAGGAAAGGAAGTAAAGCAGCCATGCTTATCCTCCAAGGAGTTGAAAAAAAATTCCTCTGCCACATGCATTAAAATGCTTTGCTAGAGAAAGCGTCAATCAGCTTCAAGTTCCAATGAGATGCTCTACAGCAAACTCACCGACCCCCCTATAAAAACCATTAGATGGCTACGAAAGCAAAGAAAAGAAACCCCAGCAGTCAAACTTTGAGCCCCGCAACCACAAGATCACATAAAACGAAACAGTCTCGAATAGGCCGCGAAATGATACCCCTACAGCAGTCGAGCAGTGTTGCACCCCCGATCCATCCATCCTACATCTACAAAGCTCTCAATAGAGATGACAGACATAGCTTAACAAACTAGCAACCAACTTATAAACAGTGCATGATCCTCTCTCTCACTCTAGTTAGAGTAAGATAGGATCTAGTTATCATCACCATCATGAGAAGTAATTATTAGAAACAATAATAATAACAACAATAGCAGCAGTAGCAGCAAAAAGGAGGTAAAAAAGAAGCTAAGAAGTCGAGCAGAGACGCATACGTTTACAACAACAGCAGCAATAGCTGAAACAACTCCTCGTCGACCACCATGCATGACTTGATGATTTCATACAGTTGAGTCGAGAATGAGATGAAGGAAAATAGAAGCTTAGATGCGGTGAGGAGAGCTCAATTTATTGGGTGACCATAGTTTGCAGTACCTCCAAGGAATCCACCGCCACCAGGCGTACCGTCGCCGTACTCGTCGGACGGGAGGATGGCGGAGGAGGAGGAGCCATTTCTACCACCACAAGCGGCAGCGCCGGCGCCTCCGAGATGGAGCTCCGAGATGTTCGGAATGGCATCATTGCTGGTGCTCGCCTCGCCCGCCGTCGTCGACGCCTTGGTCGTAGAGGAAGCCCTTGAAGACGTGTCCGCCGATCTTGACCATGGCTTGGTAGGCGTACTCGTCCTCGCCGTCGTCGATGGACGTCACGCGGACGCATTTGAACACGGCCGGCGCTCTAACGTGCCCGGGCAAGTTTTCGCGAAAGCTCGCATCTGGTAGAAAGTAGTTGGGGAGTGAAGGAGGAAGAGAGAGAAAGAAAAGAACACAACCAAACACGTGCAAAGGAGCCAATTTAAATTTAGCCATAATTAAGCTAAATTAAAGAGGGAGGGAGTACCTTGGTGGCTAGAGCTGGTGTCGAGACTGCGAGGAGGGTGTTGGAGTTGGAGGTGTGGGAGGCGGTGGTCGTCTGGGAGGAGATGAGGCGGGTTTTTGGGAGCGGAGGTGGAGGCGGAGGAGCCGGCGGCAGCTGCTGCGGTGGTGGAGGCAGCAAGCTGGCGTTCGCGGCGGCGGCGGCGGGACCCAGGTGCTCTTGACGTGAGTGGAGCACTCGAATCCGCGGGACTTGCAGCAGGTGCGGCACCGGCGGTGGCTGCAATCCTTCTTGGCCTGGTTGCCGCAGTCCTGGCACGTCGAGGCCCCCCCTCCAGCGCCGGCGCCGGCGAGAATGCCAGCGGCGTCGAGAGTGGGACGGCTTCTTGAGGTAGGAGAGGGTAGGGTTAGGGCTGGGGTTCTGGGGGGCGGAGGGGCTGTGCCTGCCAGAGGTGGATCCCGCCGGCGGGCCTGGGGCGGCCATCGTGGGCCTCGTCTACGAGGCAGGGGGCGGCGGTTAGGAGGGGGATGATGGGGTGTTCGGCGGAGGAGGGCAAGGGCTCGTGGTACTGGGGATGGAACGATCCGGCGGGGGCGACGACGAGGACATCGCGAAGGCCGACCATTCCCATGTCGGCGATGCCATAATTGATGCCACCGGGCCGTGCGGAGGCGGAGGCGGAGGAGATGGACCCCCAGCCGCCGGCGGTGGCGGCAGCCCCGCTGCCGGTTCCGGTTCCTCCTCCGCTTCCGCCTCCGCCGGCATTGAAACCGAGGCAGAGATCGTCGCCTCGTCCGGTGGCGGAAGACGCCACCCAGTCCGCGAACGCGCCGGTGTCGGATGGGAATCGCCTTCCCGAAGCCACCCCGGCTAGTCTTGGAGGCAATTACGCCTCCTCTTATATACCCCTCCCCCCTTCTCTCTCCCCTACTCCTCTCGCTCTCTCTCTCTCTGTAACTATCTCTCTATGTATCACCAATTATATATCTATATGCCTTTGTGAATCTAAAGCTAACACATAACTGGGGCTATATATTTCACAATTTCGGTTTTCTTGTTGGGGATGGTCTTTCTTTCTTTCTTTCTTTCGTTTTCTTCTCCTTCTTTTCTTTTCTTTTTTCTTTTTTTTTCTTTT
>KE504696.1:1499807-1511988 GCA_000441515.1 Elaeis oleifera
ATATATATATATATATATATTTTTTTTTTTTTCCTCTCTCGGCAAATCATCTTATTCACATGACTGTTCTATCATATTCTAGCTCATGCTATTGTTGAACTAACGGTCATAATGATTATTGTTAAATAGTCACTATAAGGCTTTTCAGTTTAGTTTTAAGATATAAATTGAAGCCAAAATATTGCAGATTAAATCTTTGTTTATATCACAATGCATGTCACATGTTCTTAATTAAGTTTGATATATAAACTATCCTAGCTACATGAGGTGAATTCATGTAAGCTCCTTGATAAGTCGGTATAAGACCATACTGGTTCCTTGCCAAATAATGTGACTGGGACTACCACTTCTTTGAACCCATCTAGAATAAAGTTGTCTGCTGTCTATTTATCAGCTGCAAAACTACTGCTTGGTTACTGCAACATTTTAAGCCAAGTATGGGCACAAAACTCAGTCATTGGACTGGCTTCTTACTGTACATGTTTCTCATTGGACTGGCACCTATCATCAAGTTTGGAAGACCTATATTTCTATAAGATTCCTTTACTAAAAGGTGAGGTGGAGAAGGCCACAATTGCACTACAAAGAATTTATATGGATGATAAATTAACAAAGGAAGGAAGGGGAAAAAGAGCAAGAATGGAGGTTTTCCACAACATTTCTATGAAAGTTGGCATCTCTAGCTTTCTACGAAACAGTTAGAGAAGCTTCCTCATGTTAGGCATTGATGCCTTTCATGAAATTTATAATGTTAAGATTGCAAAATGCTCTTTTGTCCAGTGATTTAATATGCATGCTCTAAACGAAGACACACATATCCTTTATTCAAAAGCTTACCACATGAGTCACCTTCCACAAAATCAAAATGCTTGGATACTTCTATGACCTTTTAATTAATGAAAGGATGGAATAACGCTGAAGCACCTAAGAGTTGGGAATCTCCCTGAGTAGTGAAACTTCCCCTGAGTTGGGAATCTCCCGATATTCAATCGTTTGAAAATTTACAAAAGTAAAAGGGTTGGCAAATACTGAACAATGGAGTCCCGATATTATATGTTATTGTTAATGCTGCATATATATTATAGTGACATTATATTAAAGTCTATTTCAATCATTATTTGTCAATGAAACAGCATAACTACATTTTTTTCTGGATGGGGTCCTATATTTATATCTATGTTTGTGGACATGCCTTTGACCTTTGCAGCTCCTTTATGGGATATAAGCCTTTACCAATAATCAAACCATGATTAAAACAGTATTTACTCATATCTAATGTATTATCAGACTCTCAAGCCATGTTAAAGATTTTTCATAGAAATTATATACCATCTGTGCTACAACATACTGGATTAATTGTCTGTTATCCTATATATACCAAACAAAACATCAGTGCTAAAATTAAATGGTGCTGGGGAAACTGGACAAATGCTTTTCAATCTAAAACTCCATTGTTTTTTCGTGGCTAGTACAAATTGTTTTTTATATATTTTATAAGCAGTTGAAGGAGATGGAATTCCGAGTGACTTGCGTACGTGCTTTCTTTGATTTGTTCTAATTACTATCATTATTGCATTAGATGGTATTTTGTGAAAAAAAATTGTGGGCACTATTAAGGACTTTTTGAGTGAAAGCAAGGTAGATTTATTTTGGTGATGCAATTCCCACCAGTTAAGGGTTGACATTAGGTTTGAAAGAACTGTTTTCCATACAAAGCCAATAATTTAATAATAAATAATTTTTATTTATTACTTGCATATCTCATGGATATTGCTTTGATGTTATATCTGATGACATAATATGTCCTTACATTACACTATATGGAATTCATGTCGATGCATGATAGATAGAGATCATTGATAGGGAGACAAGATATTCATTTTTTATAATATTAAAATATTCATAAATTATGAGCCTAGTTGAGACAGTGTGCTCATTATTAGTTGCTGCATGTTGTACTACTATTTATGATAAAGTGATATATCTCAGTCACTAGAATGAAGACTTTTAGTACATTGCAGGTATTTGTAGGAGATAAATATTGAACTGGACCATTATGTATATTCTTAAATCTAATACTATCATTAAAAAAAAGTACTTCTAATCACGATAAATAAAAATTCTTATTTTCTAAAAATGCCATTAAGCCTTATATATAATTTGTATAGTTTTGATATTGTCAATGAGTGATGCCTGATAAAAAGCTATATATAGACATGATGAGTACATGAAAATTTACAATCATCCAATAGGGATTCCATCATTTCTATGGTAGGAAAAAGTATTTTAGATAGTGTCTCTTATATATCGGACAAAAAATCTGACCAATCAATTTAAAAACTTGTTTTATGTTTTATCTATATAATAAAAGGTATAATATCTATTTCTAAATTAAAGTTTCTAAATTATTTTAATTATCTATTTATTATAGAGAGGCACACATATAAGTTGAGAATTGATAGTATCATCGATAGTTTAATCCTATTTACTTATATGGAATATTAGTTAATGAAGGGACTAATATATGAGAAATTATGAAAGGGGTCTTACAAATAATTATCTAATCTTTTGGGTGAATTGTAATTTGTTGATAAGCATGATTGCAATTACTAAATTACTGAGGACTAATTTATCAGAGGAAGAGATTTCAAAAGGATCCCATGCTATATGTTTTACCCCTGGCCTATATACATAAGATAAAGGCTTTGGAATTTCATAAGTCATAATATGTTAAATAAGCTTTGAAATTCTAAAAATTGTTTAAGAATTCGATAAGTCATTATGACTTTACTAAATGAGTTTTGGAAATTGTAAAATTGTTTTGGAATTCAATGGCCTTACTAAATTTTAAGATTTTAAAAGTTATTTTATAATTTAATAAGTCATTATGATCCCACTAAATGTTTAGAAATTCTACAAAATTATATAAAGGATTTTACAAATCCAAGATGTGTGTAAGTAGAATATCATGTTTTGGAAGTCTATTACTTTCTCTTAAGGCATAAAGGATAAAGAGTTCAAGAATGTGTGAATTTTGGAGAATTTTGCATATGTGAAAGTGAAATTCTTTGTGCACCACCCGCGGTGTAGAAAATCTGACGTGGAGCACACCGCTTCATCCTATTAGACCACGTAGCCACCACTTTCTAACACGCATTTAATGTCTGCAGTTCTACTATTTCATTTAAAATTTAAATGATAAAAATATTCTTCTTAAAAATTATGACATCCCTTCTTAAAATTATGACATCCCTTCATAAAAATTACGACACTCCTGCAGAAAATGCTAAATTAAACTTTTCTGCAGAGATGTCATAATTTTTGTGAAGGAATGTCATAATTTTTATGAAGGAGTATCATAATTCTTTGAAGGGTATTTATGACACTCCTTTATAAAAATTATGACATCCCTTCATAAAAATTATGACACCTCTGCAGAAAAGTTTAGTTTAGTAATTTCTTTAGGGGTATTATAATTTTTGTGAAAGGATGTTATAATTTTTAAGAAGAAAATTTTCATCATTCAAAATTTCAAACGAAAAGTAAAACTGCAGATATTAAATATGCGTTAAAAAGCGGTGGCTATATGGTCCAATAGAATGAAGCGGTGTGCTCTACATCAAATTTCTACACCGCAGGCGATGCACAAAGGATTTCTCTATGTGAAATCTCTACAACACAATCCTTATCCATCACACAAAGACATATTGTTCAAGTTGTTGATATTGGATAATATTTATTTATAGGATTTTCTAATTTGATTAGAAGATGTTTAAACTAACAAGGTTGACAATTAGTTATAAATGAAGGATAAATGATACAATGAGCAGATTTTAGATCTCACTGATCATTCTTTATTTGGGGGACATTCCGGTACTTAACCTAATTCTTGAATGGGTGAAACTTTCTCAAGCATCCTCTAAATCTGCTCCGTATTACTTGGTACTGGTCAATAAAGGTAATTTCATTGAAGCGGTAGCGTATAATAGATTGTGACAATAGGTGAAATTACAGGATCATATATAACCTATCCTAATTAATAACAAAACTTTGTTATATCTTCTGAATAAATAATTCTAAACGAAGCTTTTTAGTCTTTAATGCAAAAGATAGCTATGAAATTTTCTAAGCTAAAACTTGAAAATGAGAACCGTCGGCGCTTGTGTTCCGTGCGTACGTTCCTGAGATCAAAAGGATTATCCTGAGTGAAAAAAAAAAGACATACATTTTGGAAACAACCAAGTTTATGCAATGTTTGGTTCACGAACGGTGTTGCCAAGCATTTCCATCACAACTTTATAATCATCACAACATTGCTTCATCCTGCACTAGATTGCATGTCACAATAGTGATGATGGCGAAGTTGAATATAAGTAGTTATGATTCCTGACTTCTTACTCTTTCAACTTTTCTCGAAATCGTCAAAAGTCTTCTTTTCAGAAAATCAGATATAAGTCCTGGCTATCAGTAGTTTAATCACAATTTCCTAACAGACACTCCACTTTGTTTCATTCAATTAATTCCCAGTTATCAAATACTACCTAAATGTTCTACCAAAAAAAAAATACTAGCTAAATGACACAAACAGAATCTAGAAAAGTTCAAATCCTCTTCCATCTCTAGAGTGCTCTAGTTCACCCATGGCAGTTGTTTGGAACTAAATAACAATCTACTCGCATAATGCATGGCATGCATCCCCATTCTCCCATGCTTTCCATGCATGCACTTAATTATACATATCCACACGGTGCAAATCTCCCACTCTTGGAAGTGAATGATGGCTGCTTGCCCACATGAAATATGTGTGGAATGGTGACTTCTATCTGCTCGCACGAGTTAAACTTTCTAAAGTGCTCATGGAACACAGCATGTGCATTCAGAACTCTTGAGGACTTTATAAACAGTTTTATACAAACTTTTAAACATAAGCCGAAAGTTGTGTGTTTATGTTTTGCCTTTTAGCTGAGAACCAAAATATTTCAAGGAACAAAAGTAATATGAACTAATATCTACCTTTGGGAATCTAGCGCTGTGACCCTATATCCCTCAAAAGATATGTTATCACTGATAACAATGATGCAAGCCAGAACAGAAGTTCACATTGTTGCCTCGGGGAGCTGGTTACTCGAGTCAACAATACCAACCATTTTTGACAAGTCGACAATGTTGGATAAATAGAGACCAGAAGAAGAAAGAGAAGGGGAGGAGGAGGAGGAGGAGAATCTCTTGAATAGCTCAAAATAACTCCAACCCACGATATTATTATTATTATTATCATTATTATCACGGTTAGATGCTTTACTTTGGCCATGTTACGAGGTGGGCGAGTAGAAAGCCAGCTGTTTACTTTGGATGCGAGTGTTGAGCGTTCTCAAAGTAAAGAAGGGGCGTCCACAAACAAAGTAAAGGAAGGGGACCATTTTTGGTGTCCAAAATCTCTGTGGCACCGTCCTTTTCCCAGTGCACGCAAAGCATGCAAAACACTGGCTACAATACGAGAGAGAGAGAGAGAGATGGTGTTGGCGTGGTGAATGGGGTGGGAAATGGAATGGGACGAGGTGGAAGGAGACAAGGAGGAGGTGGGGTGTTGGGGGGCAAAGTGACGTAATGTTGTTGTGACGCGTGGCCGAGTTCATCCACGCCTCCCCTCCTTCCAAATGAATGTTCCCCTTGTCAGAAGGTTTCCACCAAGGGTACAGACATGATCAATTAAACTAATAATCAATGTCCATGCGTAACGTGGGATGGAGTAATTATAAGGGATCCATCGTATACTTTGATGCTTGCGTGTTACAGTTACTGCTCTGTGATTGTAATAATATATATCTAATTTGTATGGACCTGCAAAACTGGTACCTCTCTTAATTTTAATGATGATCCACTCGCCTCCAAATACCCTACATTTTCGAAGATGTTCCCGAACATTGTTGAGAACTTTTGTTATTTAGCTCGTTAATCATTTGGCCGTTCATGTAGTTTTCTTTCTGAATTGAGTTGGGTGTATATCCATGATGATTTTTTTTTTGTGTTTAGTAAAATTTGCATACAGTCATGACTCATGAGGTCATGATTTATGGTAGACTATGTCTCTCCAGTTCAACTCTCAACTAGAAAGGATCCCAACATAACATTTAAATAATTAAACATTTTTACAAGACTATAAGATTTTTTTTATAAAATTTGATGTAAACAACAATTTTTCATTTCCTTCATCTAACCCATCCACTCTACTTAAGTTAGGGATATTGTTAAAAGGACGAACAGTTTAACCTTCTGTTTCTTGATCCAATCTGCAGGCTTAACATAACTAATTATCTGACCTTTTCATTGTCGAATCAAGCATTGTGTACTATTCTTTCTTTTTTTTTCTTTTTTTTTTAGAGAAGGGAAATACTATAAGGTGGCCCACGTCCCTTACCAAATTATCATCTCCTTGTTATAACATTTTCCAATGTTAGTTTGGGAACTTGAACTTGAGCCTAATAATGATATTCCTAGTCCTAGTTGCATGCTTTTATAATGGGTGCTTGAACAATGCCTTTTATTGTTTGTCATCTTTCTGTAAAAGTTATGATGAGAGAATATAAATGTTGCTCATTAAAATTTTCACTTTTCATAGGCTCCAAATATTTTTTTTATATATTCTAATTATCATGTAAATTTAGAAATAACAGCCTATGTTATGTACTATAGCCATATTACTAGCATCTGTCATCCACAAGGGTATTCTATTACTATCATTTTAGAAAACATACATTGCTAGTTTATTTTTGCTTAAATAGCAATATATCATACAAAGTTTTTTTAAAAAAAAAAAAATTAGAAAGTGTATCCTGGCTGTTGATACTTCTTCTCGTGTTCACATTTCTTCTCATGTTTATTATTGCACTTCCCAACTTTGGCTATTGTGCTATTGTTATATAAATATAAGAGAAAAGTTTGATACATAAAATGATATTTAAGCTTGATTTAATTATATAGGTATTTTTGATATTTCTACCATAATTGATCCCTAATGTTCGGTAGAATCAGGGATAAGTGGGGATAAAATAGTTAAACCAAATGGGGACACTTCAATCCCATTATATTTATATATCATAGAATTAACCATGACTTATCCGCTTTGCTTATCCTATTTCCATACTAAGTTTCAAGCTAGTTTGAAGGGCTGCAATTTAAGCTCATTTAACTACATTGGATGTTCTGACATTTACATGCTAAATTGTAAGCATTGCAAGTGTATCAATCTAAACAAAAAGAAGTTCGGACATTATTGCCTCTTGCCATCTGCGCAAGAGGATGAATCTTAATTTCGAGTGGCATCAGCCTTTTCTTCGAGCTGTGATTAGAAGTTTGATATTGGGTCCGGATCCAAGTAAGGAGGACTTTTATAGAATAAGAAGTAACCTTAGAAATCTAATTAAATAAGACTGGTATTGATAAAATTTAGGCAAGTTTGAAAGCACCCAACAGCTACATTGATTAAAAGTCCTATCCAATCAAAAGGCACATTATGATGAATACTATTAATTCCTCCAACCATGTTTTGCATTCGCATTAAATCAAATTTAGCATACCGTAAGGAAATTTTTTTCTTCTTGATCTATAGAACACTTGTATTTTGCAGTAAGAAATGAATATAAATACATTTGTAGGTAGATTTAAGGGGTTCTATAAAAAAAAAAATTAATGAATAGCGATACCTAGTTATTACAAATGCTATCTTGAATTGAAAAAATTTCTAATTCTCTCCTTTGTCTTGTTTCTCTTATCTTGCTACTCTATTACTAAATAGAGCTTCTTTCTCAATGAGAAATATCCGCATATATATAATAATGATCTTTCAATGTTCTCTCTGAGATTGAATATTTAGCAATAATGTGCTAATAAGGTAAGAGGAACAAAATAAAGAACTCTTAGACTCATAAATAATGGAGAGAAACCGAAATTTATTTAACTAAAGATAGTCTTTATAGCGGCTAGGTGTTCATATTTATAGTTGTAGGGCCCTTTGAATCTATTTATAGATATATCCATATCAGTTTCTTCGTGAAATATACAAAGTTTATAAATAAGGGAGAACAGAATATTCCTGCAATGCGCTAGCATTTGATTCGGTGCACATATGAAAAAGTGGTTACTGAAATAGAAATATTCCTATAACATATCTCTTGATTGGATAAGACCTTGATGTCTGATCTTTCCAAATTTGTTTAGCAACATTATTTAATTAAATTTTAGAATTATTTGAAAATTACAGCATCTTCTACAACTAACCTAAGTCCTAACTTAGCATCAACTTAGATATGAACCAAGCCAAATACATATCTTTGCTTTGTTTATAATGTGTGTCGATATTGGGTAAATTTCAGTCATAGGGAATTCGATACAATCTGCTTCCGATTGCATGAACTAACTAATGCTAGTTGAAGAGATGCCCAACAATCCAAAATAAGAAGAGTTTGGATCCTCTAAAATCTTTGATCCTCTCAAGTTCAAGGACCAAACACTATGGTCTAGTTCTGCAATCACGATCATCCATATATTATGAGCTGACCATGATATGTAGATATACATGTGCGTGAGAGAGAGAGAGAGAGGAGGGGCCCATGCTATATATGGTGCAACAATTTCTTTGTACCGGTAGTTTAAATCATTTCATCATACACGAACGGATGCTCGTGATCGCAGAACTTTGATGTTGTGATGATATAACTTTGATTAAAAGTCCTATCCAATCAAAAGGCACATTATGACGAATACTATTAATTCCTCCAACCATGTTTTGCATTCGCATTAAATCAAATTTAGCATACCGTAAGGAAATTTTTTTCTTCATGATCTATAGAACACTTTTATTTTGTAGTAAGAAATGAATATAAATACATTTGTAGGTAGATTTAAGGGGTTCTATAAAAAAAATTAATGAACAGCGATACCTAGTTATTACAAATGCTATTTTGGATTGAAAAATTCTAATTCTCTCCTTTGTCTTATTTCTCTTATCTTGCTACTCTATTACTAAATAGATCTTCTTTCTCAAGGAGAAATATTCACATATGTATAATAATGATCTTTTAATGTTCACTTTGAGATTGAATATTTAGCAATAATGTACTAATAAGGTAAGAGGAACAAAAATAAAGAACTCTTAGACTCATAAAATAATGGAGAGAAAACCGAAAATTTTATTTAACTAAAGATAGTCTTTATAGCGGCTAGGTGCTCATATTTATAGTTGTAGGGCCCTTTGAATCTATTTATAGATATATCCATATCAGTTTCTTAGTGGAAATATATAAAAATTTATAAATAAGGGAGAAAAGAATATTTCCTACAATGTGCTAGCATTTGATTCGGTGCATATATGAAAAAGTGGTTACAAAATAGAAAATATTCCTATAACATATCTCTTGATTAGATAAGACCTTGATGTCTGATCTTTTCAAATTTGCTTAGCAATATTATTTAATTAATTTTAAAATTTTTTGAAAATTGCAGCATCTTCTACAACTAATCTAGGTCCTAACTTAGCATCAACTTAGATATGAACCAAGTCAAATACATATCTTTGCTTTGTTTATAATGTGTGTCGATATTGGATAAATTTCAATCATAGAGAATTCGATACAATCTGCTTTCGATCGCATGAACTAACTAATGCTAGTTGAAGAGATGCCCAACAATCCTATATAAGAAGAGTTTGGATCCTCTAAAATCTTTAATCCTCTCAAGTTCAAGGACCAAACACTATGGTCTAGTCCTGCAATCACGGTCATCCATATATTATGAGCCGGTCATGATATGTATATATACATGTGCATGTGAGAGAGAGAGAGGGCCCATGCTATATATGGTGCAACAATTTCTTTGTACCGGTAGTTTGATTCATTTCACCGTACACGAATGGATGCTCGTGATCGTGGAACTTTGGTGCAACAATTTCTTTGTATCGGTAGTTTGATGCATTTCATCATACGCGGATGGACGCCCGTGATCGCAGAGCTTTGGTCCCAAACCTTTTGGAAGAATGGAAGAAGACAGTGAGGTGGGATATCCACGAGATTGGAAGGTGTGGTGGCAATGGCATTGCCATTGTTGTGCTTCAAAACTCAAAGCATGCGTAGCACTTCTTATCAAAGGTGGATACACGGTGAGTCATACTTTGTACATAAGCCAGAATGAAAGCAAAAATTCCCAACGTCACCAGCGATCCAATCATCGCAACCAACCGAAAGTGTCCATCTCGCCATCCAGCTTTTAGGCTCCAAAGTCCCTCTGACAACTTCACCCTACCAAACCCCATATAATTTTGGCCCCGTGACGCCAGACTCCTCCATTAATAGTTCATGATCCATCCCTTTCCATTGTACTCAAGTACATGCCCCGCTCATTATGTATGGACCACCATGTAAAACTTCAACAGCAATCTTGAAAATATATATACACAACAGCTTTCATAGCATCATCAAAAGGGATGCTAATAACGAATACTTAAAAAAATATCCTTATAATTAACTTGACCAATTGTTATCTCATAACGGTTGTTATTTACTAAGATAAATATTTTTTATTTTATAAAATTTACCACTTAAAAATAATTGAGTAAATGATGCTTTTGATAAATAATAATGACATTGATTTTCTATTATTATTTATTAATTTTTGAAAGATATCTCTATAATGTTTATTACGATTTTTATAAATAATAATTTAGGTTATATAAGATTTCAGTAGATAATGATTATGGTGGTTATTATAATTATAATCAAAGTTTTAGATCCTGGACCAAGTATGAGAGTTTTTTTTTTCCTAAACTAGTGACTGAGTTTATGATGGTGATTTTTACTCTTCTTGTCATGGGATCTTGCTTAAAAAGATTGGCCAGAAAAATTAGTTGAATTTCTTGATCCTATATAAGTATTTAGGAATTTTTTAGTGAATAACTGATATAAGACAAAATATATGTCTATATGGATCCTCACATGTTCTCTCCATTTAAGCCTTAATGTCCTCACTAAACTAAGATCTAAATTTATGTAAATTCATTTATAAACATCATAATTGATCCATAACCAGCCTTAATAAACTTGTGCTATAGTTTCTCCTACGCCATATAAGCTATGGATTGGATTGGCTCGAATATAAAAGATTAATTGGAATATATTATTTGAATTTTTGTTCTTATATAAATATTCAAAATTTTCTCGACGAATAATTAATATGGAACCAAATATGTGTCTGCACGAATCTTCGTACTTCTTGTACATTTTTCTAATTTCTATATATTTTTTGCTCCCATTCTTTTCTTAGTAAGTATAAAATTAATAAAATAAATATATTATATATTAACTATCGAGTATTAGTAATAAGAAATATATTAATTATAAGAAATGACAATTTTATCATAAGAAAGGCAATTGAAATAACATGTATTTTGATTGATATATATCAAATTATAGTTTATTTTAATTTATGAAAAAAATGCTGACTCTTCTTTGTTTAGTAATTTATTGATTGGCAGCTTGGTCGATCAGATCCAAAGCCAATGGTAACTTGGAATACAATAAAAGACCATGATAGATATATTTGGATGCTGAATAGCTAATAATGGATAACTTTAATCATGATCACATATCGATTTATTCAAAAAATGTAAAATTATTGTTTGGCTGCTGCTCACCTCAAATGGAAATGTTGCTTCTTTTTTTTTAATTCTTCTTCCTTTTGTGTACACTAGGGAGAGGCTAACCTCAAAATAAGTGTTAAAATCTAAGGCTTGACACCATATAGCAACCAACCCTAAGAAGAAAGAAAAGCAGCAAGCAAAGCAGCTTGTTCATGGTGTAGATCAAGTAGTTCATACCCTTTCCCGACCTATAATGTTAAAAGTAACAAATAATTCAAGAGCTTGGGAAACAAAAGGTAAATGGATAGATAAAATGAGGAGAGTGGGGAGAGAGAAGATGGTCAAATTTATTTCACCTTAAATTCAACCAAGTTAGAAACTAAAAGGTTTTTGTCTAAGAACAAACTGGCACCGATTGATTAAGAAACCACCAACTTATTATGACGTTTGGCCAAGCTATATGTGCAACCATGGCCTTATCATAGATCGTCCATTCTTCAAAGAAAAAAAAAAAAAAAAAAAAAATATATATATATATATATATATATATAT
>KE504696.1:1512414-1522513 GCA_000441515.1 Elaeis oleifera
ATATATATATATATATATATATATGTATATATATATTAGATCATATATAAATAATATTAAGCTAGATATATATGATTAATCCATTCTCTATTAATTTAATTTTAGAATTCACTGAATAATGAAAATGTTTTCACTAAGTTGGCCAAGAAAATAAAGGCTGGGATGAAAGCCTTGCTTGTAATGTATGAAATAGAAAATTAGATAGTATATCAAAAAAAAGAAACTAAGAAAATTTGAAAATTAGTGTTTGAAGTTAAACAATTAAATCTGAATGCAACTTTCTTGAGTGGATTATCTTTCTAATCAACCATGTTGAGGGAATCATCATATTGCAACAATGCTATTTAGGGTTGGTGGAACATGGAGGATATGAGATCCGATATCGATTCCCTTCTGTCAACCATCGTTGTCGCCCACTCATTCGTGGTCACGGACGGGCAATAGTGAAGGCAACGGGAGTAAGCAAAAGCATGGATGGCGCCACCAAGTAATCAAATTTGTCTTGGAATGTTGCTTATTGGACTTCTGTGGAGTTTACTTGGAATCCAACCTCATAGTGCTCCTCTTTTGACATCAAAAATCTACATGGCTGATGCTCAGTTTTCCCGTTACCCCTATTTTTTTCAATTCATAACTTGCATCATGCCGTATTTATGTAACCAATAGTGCAACTTTCCCCAAAGAATTTTGTATTAATAAAATATCGATCTTTCTTATTTTTATGCTTATGATAATCTATGCAAACATACATTCAGTTGTATACCAATTATTTATTAAAAATTTAATATTTATATAAATCGAAGAATCTAAATGATATCTCTTAATTAATTTTTGGATGAAGTCTTAAGTTGTTATATCGACAGAAGCACGTATACAATCCAAACTTATATATTTTTTACAAGAAAATGTTGACTTAATTACAAAAATATGGGCATGTTTGTCCTTTTGAGTGCGTTATACCCCCAAGTCGCTTTTGAAAATCCTTGCGTTGGTTGATGATTGCAAAACTTTTCTAAACAATACCAATATATTATTTTATGCTGCTGGTTGCCGTTTGCCGGAAGGAAAGGAACACTAGAATATTTTTTAACAAACATCATTCCATACTTCTATTGCTTCTACCAGTCTGCACCTTTTCAACAAATGGTCAATTTTATGTAATCAAAAGCTTTTGCCTGCTGTTGGAACAGTCTGGAGCATAATAAGAGCCTCTCCAAGCTCGCTACCTAATATTTAAATTTGTTCGTTTTATTTCTCGCCGCTTGATGTGAGCTAAGTTTTCCTTATGCAAACCGTCATTATATCATCTTGATAAAAATTCTTTTTTTTTTCCTTCAATAAAAATTTGGGTGACTTATTTGCCTCCCTTTACAATACAAAAAAAAAAAAACAAAGAAAGAAAGAAAATAAAATCAGGATACCAGAATTACTATTACCCCGGGTCTGTAGTTTAAGTCTAAGCAAGGCTGTCTAAGTTCTAACCTTATTGTTTATATAGGACAATGACACAAGTCCATTTCTTTGCGTTGGAGCAGATAAGCTTTTCTTAGTGCGTGTGCTAAGAAGCAACGCGTCAATTGATGGACCCAAATCCATTTTGGCAAGCCAGAACAGACCTAGGACTTCAAGCATCATTCCCTTTCAGGCTTAGGACCCACCACCTACAATGGATGTCACTCTAGAACGCATCTACCATTACTCATTTGTCAACTCAAATATTACCAAAAAAAAAGAAAGAAAGAAAACTTTTAATTTGGTGCTCTTCATTTTTTGATAAATATTAGTACATAACATTATGTTCCATTATTCTAATCTCAAATCTTCAGTTATAATGGCATGTGTTACCTTAGAATTCGCAAAACCTCGAAATATAATGTAACCATATCTTCATGAGAATAATAGTTCTTAGTTTGAGAACTCACAAAATTTCAACAGCTTTACTGGCGCAATCTTCTGTATGAGATCCAATAGAAACAGTCAAAGCTTTTGCATTTTGAAGGCTTTTCTAAGTATGAAAAATATAACTATTTTTTCTAGCAGATTGTCCAAAGAGCTGTGACCAAACTGTTCTCATGATATCATCAGAAGTGATGAGAGTTGAGAGCTTGCAAGAGTGGTATATATGTAACTACCAGCTAGTCTTGTCCAACTCAAATAAAAAAATCTTAAGCTAAAATAATTTAGATCAGGCTATGCCTTCTTTATATCCCAATGGTTCGATATGTCAAGGCATCACATGTCCCCAATAATTCCTATTGCCACCACAAGCAATTGACATTTGTCGTTCGCCTTAAGGACAAAGGTTTTGATTACTTGCCAAAGTAGGAAGTGGACATTTTGCTCATAGGAGGCAACAAGTCTTTGCAATCCATCAAAAAAGTCTTTGCCTTCAAGGCTTGGATAATCCAAATCAAATCGCTGTCACTGTTGGATGAGGCTTTAGAAAGCTTTTGTTGATTAAGAGAGCATTATTATATGCCAAGGTTTCCTAATTATAAGGCCATGAATGCCAATGGAAGATGTGATAGCTTCCAATGCACGGCTTTGTCTACTAAAACACTTTGTAAAGAGAGCTGATGACACTTGAGTCTGGTGACGAAATCTTTTGACAGGATCATGCAAGGCTTCTACCATGGTTTTAAATAAATGGTTAATTGTGCTATTAGTGTTATAACAGCCCCCCATTAGGTTTAGGAGGATGGAAAAATTAACATGGGAAAATAACATTGATTATTTCCATTATAATGGACCGTTGGAACGTAAACAACGGTCGTTATTCAATCGTAGCTTTTTCATAAAATAATATTATTTTCAAAATTCATATTTTCTTCAAAATTTCCTGTATTGTAAAAAAATAATATTTTATCTATTATACAACGAAAGAAGAATAATACTGTTATTTTCTCTTATTATCCATTATTTCTGCTATAACATATAACATTATAGCAACCATTGTTTTAGTCATTATTTTAATGTTAGAAGTTTTAAAATGTTGCTTTTTAAGATAGAAAATGACCATTATAATTATTGATAATGATTTCGATGAGGCATATTATAATGGGATAACATAAAAATGCATTATTGGAAGCCTTGGCTACTAAAGTGAGCAAATGACATGTAGTGCTATAAAAGTAAAATAATAAAATATGTTTTAGAAATATATTTATTAAATGCCATAAGAATATGATAACTTGATGATTGATATTGTGTGTGTGTATATTAAAATTTAAAAATCGATTATAGTTGTCAACTTATAATTTAGGTGTTACTTATCAAAGTTGTCTCAATTGAAAATGAGTGCTATATATGGTGGGAGCATTATGATGGTGCCACCCATGTCTAAACTTTAGGCACTGGCATATTTCTTCCCTATCATATCCTTTTCAAAATCTAATCAAGTAGGTCTTTGCATATAATTGGTAATATAATTTACCAGCTACAAATCCACCAACAAATTATTAAGATTTGCTTACACATTGACCAGGAATTGAACTAAAATGACAATCTAAACCAAAAGCACGATAAAATGCCTCGTCAATAATGCAAAATGACGATCGATCTACAGGGTGGGACTTTCATTTTCTCATGTGTGTTTAATCCAAACTCAATGTTTCATATGTGCCGAGAAATACACAAGGATCTAAAGGAGGACTTCTTCGATTTAATTTCATGATTGAAAGAAGAATTGAGTCACAAAATCAGCATGGATGATTCTATTACGTAGGCCTACTTGGTTAAATATAGTTATCAGGGTACATGGCTAATTTTGGGGGACTAAAGGTCCTTGATATCCAACCGAATTATTAAGATTTTTGCTTCATCACACAACGGACTTTATTGCTGGACAAAAACTAAGTCTATTTTTATTATGGTTGATGTCTAGTTGTTGTATTTTGTTATCTTCTTTCGTGAAGCCCCCTCTATTTATTGATCTGCTTTTGATTGAAATTTTGGAGTTTTACATACCAAAATCTCACATTATAGCCCGAACCAAAGAGTCCTGTTCGAATGTCCCTCGAGACATTAGGATAGGATACCATTGTCAGTATTGGGATAGAACAATCACACCACTATCTCAACATCCTCATTGATACATTTTGGGATATTCTCTATCCCAAGTATTTGGATATGGCAGAATAGAGGCATATTTTATTTCATGGGAAAATTGGGATTGTCCTATCCCAACAAATTTAAAACTTTGACTAGAACAATGTAATTTTATCTTGTATAGAAAAAAAAAAACTAAAACAGAGAGAAACTGTGACTGTAACTGGACGCTTTGTTAGTTAATTGAAGATGAGGGACCATCCCATGTTCCCTGATTGCTAGTACTGATAGATTGCCAGTTGAGCCTTTTGGAATTGTTAAGCATCTCTGTTTGACATTTATTAGGTTTTATTATGTCTTCTGGCTTTCTAGCCCAAGATAGGTTGGGCCAAAAGATTTGTGCATTGCTTGCAAACTCATCCAATGGTCAATGGATCTCAATGGGCTAAGTCTGTCTTTTATTTTAGTGATCAATATAAAGAAGAAATCCAAAGCAAGATTGCAAGACCACACCGGGCAGACTGCCCTGTTGACATCTATCCTTATTTTCTCCAAGATTATAAGAATAAAAGATCATGCCAAAATCAACTATGTTTCTTTAACAAGTCATGAGTAAACAAAACACATTGTAATATTAATTTAATTATTTCGATCGTAAACTGAGAACGATTTAGGAAAATATCTGGCCAAGGAGAAAGGGAAAGATGGAACATTGTCACCATGGTGGAACACATTATTTTCAACATTACAATCTAATAACTCATAAGCAAGCTTATTTTCAAATAACTTGCAGTGCACAACCTGTGTATCCCTACATTTTCTGCTTCAAGTATTCAACTAATCCTTTTTAAGATAGGGATGAATGAGACTGTTGATTCCAGATTAAAATGTTAAGCAAGCATCCAAGAGAGGTGTAGGGAGGCAAAAGGCGCCACCCACCACCTTATTCAGAAAACAAAGGTATTTACAAGATAGATTGAGAGTGTGTGATGGGTTAACAAGGTCATGGAGGAAAGAAGGACAAACCAACATAAAACAAACAGCAGAGGTGGAAGCACCAGCATGAAACCATAAAAAAAAAAAAACCAGCACCAATGCACCAATGGACTGGATCTCATCAGAATTCCACACCTTCTATTCTCACATGATGCAGCACTCATCAGGTTCGTAGCTACTTCTATGGAAAACATTGTAACCAATTGTTATTACATGCCCTTAGACTTTCAAAGGTGGTAGCAATTTACCATGACTTTAGATACATATGCCAAGTAAAAAATTCATGCCACTATGGATTCTCTAGAGGGAAAAATTTGAGCACTTCGTATCTTATGTATGAGCATAGAGGGTCACAGGTAAATGACTGTAAAGGGATAGAGGGAATCTTACTGTAGATTACAATGGCTTGGCATCTCTGTGGAATTCAACGTGTGTCAACACAACATCATTGACGTAAGCCTTTAAAGCAGTAGTGATACGGACCAAGGGCCTCTATCATCGTAAAAAAAAAAATAAAAAAATTAATTATAGTACAGGAGGAAAGACATCATTAATCTTACGTTGATTATGAATCAAAATAAATTCTGATTTATATGAGATAGAATATTCTCTCTTGGAGGAAAGACATCATTAGTCTCACATTAATTGTGAGTCAAAAAAAATTTTAATTTATATGAGATAAGATGTTCTCTCTCCCATGAGATATTTTTAAGGGACAAATAAAATCATGAGATCCCGTACTATAGCGGTTAGAGGCCAAAATAGATAATATTATATATATATATATATATTGAAAGAACTTATTGTCAGCCTCTTTCAGATATGAATCTATCTGACTCAGAAGGGAAGAACTTGTATCAGTATCTCAGTTTCAATTCAAACATGGGTTTGATTCACACTCCATGTTCTGAGAAATATTTACCGAAGAGGAAAAACGGAGTCTTTGTCTAAAAAAAATCCGTTGAGAAACGGCAGATGTATAGAATCTTTCAACGAGATAGGGCTTTTTCAAATCTCTCAAAATAGAATCTGTTCCAAACATATATGCCATGGTTCCTTACTTCGACAGGGTGCAAATATCTAAATTTATCATTTTAGATACTTTTTCAGACCCATCGCCGATACTAAGTAGCAGTCAAAATTTATATCTATTTTCATGATATTATGCATGGATCAGCATGGCCAATTCCTCAGAAGATTCTTCCACGATGGACTCTGATAAGTGAGATTTCGAATAAGTATTATATATATATATATATATATATATCGTAAGCTGCACTTAATCTGCCAGATCGGCACCGGAGGATCTTGGGTTCTTAAAAGATAATCACCAATTGGATTGAAGTTCTCAGCTTCAATAACCGCAATATTTTATGATTCTGTCAGAAATATCCTGTAGGAATTGGGTCTGTTATCTTGCCCAGCCCACATCTTCTAAGGTCTTGCCCAAGTCTTAGCTTATATTCCCGTCTATGAGTTTATTAGTTTGCGGGAAGATAAAAAGGATCAATTGAAGTCTATAGATCTTTTTCCTTTCTACTGAACCTTTCTACTGAATTTAGGATGGAAGATGTTGGGTTGATATTAGCATGTTTAAATAGATGGGCTAATCTACGAATCCAGCATGAAATTTAGCCCAATTTTTCAATTATCCAAACAAGCTCCAAGGGTCTGTCTCAGAAATCCAACAGGATTGGGTTGAATATCCTCTTGGACCGATGGAGTGAGCAGTCTATGGTCCATATCAACAAAATATCCCTCTAACCCATATCTTATGAGAGGAAAAAAGAAAGGACCTCTATAAATCTTTTTGAGCGATTCTTTGTGCACCGCGTGCATTGATTGGTCACCGTGAGGGGGGCCGGGTGTGGGTGGAAAATGAGCTGCACTACGTGCGGTGCAATAAGAATTTCGCAATCTTTTTTCTTTCTATGGACCAACGGGTCCATAGATATAAATTAGGCTAAAACAAACGGGTCTTTCAAAGAATATGGGCTGTGAGGGCCAACTAGCCTGATTCCTAAAAAATGCAGTCCAACTCTATTGAATTTCTCAAACATGCCCTAAAGGGGTGAAAAATCCTAGAAAAATTTTTTGTGCACCACGGTGGTGCAGAACCACACACACCGCTCGTGATGATTGACTCATGCACGAGACCGGAAGAAAATTTTTTTTTTCGCACGCCGCATCCTGACCCTATGCATGAACCGATCATCACAGACAATGCACACGTTCTACACCGCCTGCAGTGCACAAAGAATTTCTCAAAGTCCTATCTACATGCCTCTTTCTTTGGTGCTTTTTCATGCCTAAACAGTTGCTATACAAGATCCTGAGGTTAATAGAAAAGTAGTACAAGCATACTGTTTCTGTTAGAAAGGGTTCTTATTTATATTAAAAACCAGCCAAAATATTAAACTACAGAAAGACTCACAGGAAATAATGGAAGTTACATCATGATGGATGTTGCCCTTATGATTAACAACACACCTCCAGAAGTTCTATTTAAGCTTATTTTGTTTGCTCAACAATGAAATGTCAGAGAAACAACAGGTATAATTACACAGGTGATTGAAACTACCACTCAGACTTTGAAGTTTGATAGAAGGTGAACTTCTAAACTATTGTAGCTTTGCAGCTATTGCTTGATCATTATTGACATGCAATCCTTATACTAAAACTATATATGATATCTCATCAATGCCATTAAAGAAACACATATGGTAATTTCAAATCTAAAAGCAGATTAATTTGCATAACTTTCATTTATCATATCATACTATCACATATTTTCGAAAAAATGTAATAACCTTATACCTATCTGAATATTTCATTATGTTCTTTATGAAACTGCCTATAGTAGATAAAATTATGTGGAATGAACCCAATTATCTTGTTGGTGAAGTCTCTTGATGATTATACATGCTAGAGTCTTAGATTCAAATCTAGTCCAGGGATATTTTTAGAGAGGGCTAGCACCCCTTTGTAGCCCATTGCAAATGAGCCAATTTCCCGGATCTTTACTAAAGATGATGCAAAAAACTGTATACATAATGGACCTTAGTTTTGATGAGAAATGATATCCCACGTCATGTGCACCACACCAACCATGCATCTTGGTTTTGTGGGCTGCATGCATGATATGCTTATTTTGGATTGTCGCTGTGCACATCTTATTTTGAATTGTTCTTGTGGTGCACTGCTATCGTGGTACACATGATGCATGATGTAATTCTTAGATGTGATGAACATGCCCCTGAAAATATTTTATACTTTCAAACAACAATCCAACTTCTCTAGAAGATTTGCAGCTCTGTTCACATAGAATAAGAGAAGTGTAGGTGGGAAGAGATATGGGAGAATAGATTTTAAGCTCACTGCACTTGTTGCTCCATTAATCCTCGTGAAAAAGAATAGTTATATCTCATATATTATTTAGCCTAATATCACAATGTATTTCCAAAAACAACAAAATCAAGCAACAAAATAAATTTCTTCTTCTGCAAAAAGTTAACATCCAATTCATGAGGTAATAAATGAATCTTAATCAGGAACAAAGCTTTGATTAAACACATCCTTGTTTAGGTTGCTAGAGAAGAGAGGTGCTACTTGTGTGTATGTCTTTGTGTAACAACACTTAAGCAAATTAAACAATTATTCCATGCCACAAATTTGATGGTAGTCAACATTTTCGCAAGGGATAGGGTTTATATTTTCGTGCAAAAGAAAAATTCTCTTTCCTTTGTGCAAATCTACTGTTGGATCATGCAATGACCACTTTGAGATCCATGTAAATGGAGGAATGAAGGAGTTTAGAGTGTTTGAGAATGGTGCGGGGTGCGAACTAATGGTCGATATTACGAAAGAAGATCAATCATTTTCCCATGAAAGTTACCACCCAAACGCTCTTCAAAGGAAGTGTTTTGACCATTATGGTTGAGTAATGGTCAATCAAAACATAATGGTCAATCAAAATTAAAAGGTTTTCACACTAAAACAATTAAAAGGATCGATACATAAGATGTTCAAGACATCATGTTTAGGTTAACTATATGAGGATAATCAAACATTTAATAATACAAATGTCTATGATATTTCATCTCAAAATAAGCTAGACCTGTGTCAGAAAAATTAACTTTCCTTTTGAACATTTCATTTATCTAGCATAGGAATGCTTCAAACTCATCCCTGCACTTGCAAAATCTAAATTTAATCTAAACAAAATGATTCCCAACTTCTTAAAAAAAGAAAAGAAAAGAAAAGAAAAATGGGAAATTTTAAGTAAACCCCCCCATGTATACAAGAATTTTGCACCAAGTTAATTTCGGCTGAATTTCCGGTAACGATCCCAAATTTGAATTGGCTTCTGGCTTTCAGCATTGGTCTTGGTTTTGGGCTCCGGATGAAACTTCAAATCAGATTTTGAAGCAGAGGTAATGTCCTGGTTTCGCTAACATTAAGTCCTCAACATATCCACAACAACAAGATCATAGTTCAGCCAACAAGGCCTCTCTCTTTTAATAAGTGCAACTCAGCCAAAGCCATTGCACACCTAATCTTCAAATAGCAAAATTTTGCCATTTGAACTCCAAAAACACCTACTTCAGCAACAGAGCAGCACTTTTATAGGCAGTGATAAATTGAGTAATTCAGCGCCATCCAGTCATGGTTCTGAATTTGAGTCATTTCCCTCTTTAAATTTCAAAAGCATCAGGGAATAAATCTTAGAAACCTTTTTGCCTAGGAGCCTGTTTGTCAATTATTTAATACTGTCTAAGAGCATGGCCATGAGTTAATTTTCAAAATTTATAATCTAAGTGGTTCTAACTCAAATATGTGGGGCGAAAAAAAAAAGATTAAATGTTTACACAAGACAGGATCTTATATGTTCAAAATTTTAACAAACCTAGATCAAGTGACAGTCCCATTGAGAATAGGAAGAGAACATTTAGTAAAATTTGAAGCTTTTTAGGATCGTGAAATGATTAAAAAGTGGAGGTAATAGCTATGATTTATAACATCACTTCTCAATGTAGTGGCGGATCCAGAAATTTTA
>KE504696.1:1562467-1572753 GCA_000441515.1 Elaeis oleifera
TGATCAAGGGACATTATAAGAGAAATCATAGGAAGGCTCTCTAATTCATTGGTCTAATGGATTCAAGAGCCTTAATCTTTAGATAATTTATCTTTATAATTAATTAATTTATTGCTTTGGTAGTTCATAATTCAATAAACAATCTCTTCCTTTTCTCTAAAGTTTGTCTGAGCAAGCATTTAAATACAATTCAAAATTCAATTCCTCGTGGAATCGACTCGTACTCGTCGGATGTGCTATATTGCACACCGTGCGCTTGCGGTAAATTTAAGACATATCAGGTGACAAGTAAGAGCATCAAGAATAAAGTACTTAAAAGGGAGTTGAACAAAAATTCAGCAGTTAAAAAAAGAGTAAAAAGAGCAGATCGGCTGAAGAAATACCACTTAAGTTGTGGCAGTTGAGCCCAAATGAGAGCTCAGCACCCACAAAAGCAGATCTGTTGGATACGAAAAGTATATTCAAAATGGTAGACAGGAACTAATTGCATCATTAAACCAAGACATCAGCTTATTCATTGGTGAAAATGGTTGAAGAGGAACTAATTATGATGTTTAAAGTGAACGCTGGATCCATTCATTATGTGTAAGAGGCCAATCAGCCGGCCCATGGGCCAAAACTGTCATTGTTCTTGTTGGGCCATCCCTATAGAAACGCGTATTGCTGGACATCACCCTTTATTTGCCAGCTCAGGTAACTGATCCTATGTGGCAGTGAGTGATTGGTGCCAAGAAATTTTTTTTTCTTTTTCACGGAGACTTGTAACGGCTCTAACCGCTAGAGCCTAGGCCCCGAGGCAGGCAAGAGATAATACCATTCCAGCAAGCACTTGGTGCTAAGATGCAATATGATTTACTACCATCTCCGAGTTCTTGCCACACATATCCTACAGAGCGTCATGCTCAAATGTAAACAAAAATGAAGTAGATATCCTTTTGAGGTCCCATTACTCCCAAGTACTTTGTTGCGCATGGATTTCTTCCGAGTTCAAAGGCCTTTTGGTAATTCGTATTAATATTACACAGAATCGCCCACAACTGAAATAGGAGGATCAACCAACCAGAGCTTGCCACAAACTCTCCATGTGGCTAATCCAAGAGCACGTGGAGATGCCCAAATCTCTCTCCAGATGGCAAACAATTTTTATAACCACAAGATACATGAGAATTACCTTGCACGATATCTTCCAAATGTACGAACGATAATTAAAAATGACCGGTTTGCATGTCCCGTAATTCCAGTGATAGATACCAGCTATTGCTTATATAAACTACTTTAGGGGACTCTCTTGGTAAGTTCTATGTTCCAAGCTCTAAGTAGTGAGAAAAGTATAGGTTGCGAGTTCTAAAGTAGTTCTAAGCCTAAGACATCGGTCCTAAGCCCCTGTACTCTTAGGTTCTCACTTCTTTGCTACCTACACGGAACTTCTTCTATTTTCTTATGAGTTATCTGACTTAAGAATCGGAGAGTCCTCGATCGAACACTCTCCAACAAGAGGGTTTACTCGTCTGTGGTGTTTCAGGATGAGGTCCAATATTAGACTGAAGATCTAGTCGCAATCTTTTTCCCTCTGCTTTTGATTGGATGCAATCGACTTGGCTATGATCGCATCCGAGTCATGACCATCGTCACCTATTGATGCAGGATCATTGATATATGGAAGATACCCACTTGATCTTTTATATATGGAAGATGTCTACCTAATACAGCATCTTTTATATATGAAAGATGTCAATTAGGGATTGACCAAATTATTTGACTAATATCTAATTTTATACTTAGATTTATTTCTACAAGAAAGGTTAGCTAAGAGTTTTCTTATTTATTTTTTTTCTTCTTTCGAGCACAAGTCAGTAGGCTTATAAATTGTACCTCTTTGAGGGTCTTTGGCAACGATGAATTGAATTATTTTTCTATTCTCAATTATCTTGAAGATTTTTTTATAATTTCGATATTTATTTCTTTTCGAGTTATTCAAGAGCTCCGAACGGTGCTTTAGATTTATCTTTTCTACGCTTCAAGCTGCATCACCTACTACCCAAGAAGGTGCATTAAAATCTCCAATCATCTCTCTTGATTTGTGCAGCATTTCATCGAGCTCTCCAGCAATCCAATCAGCTCAATGGTCTAGTTAGATGGGCTTTTGGCAGTAATAAGTATTATTATTAACTACGATGGTGCAAGGATGATTTGCATGAACTACAAATCTAATATTTTTTGTTCATTTTTTCTTTTAATTTAATTTCTAATGGCTAAAGTATAGATGACTTTGTTCTAACTGCATATTGTCAAACTGTGACACTTCTCGTGTTGCTAAGAAGACAGGCTTTGGGTTCAAGACTTCTGGGTGGTGTTAGGCTGGGTTATTCCTAGCTCACATAATCATGACATGGCAAGGCATCATTAAGGTTAGATAAATCAGCTACTGCCGCAAGAATCTTGCTACATCCCACAATATTCCTTGGCAAAAACAACAGGAAAACCGTATTACAAGTAGAAAGTATTCAGATTTCATGGCATGCCACCCAATCGGATGCTAATTCTTGGAACAAATGAGCAGCCAAGGCTAAGTTGCCCATCACTATGTGACCATTCGTATCCCACAACAAAAAATGGCAAGCCCAAGGGTCATGAGAACCATCAAACAAGGACGACAAGAAGTAGTGTTGGTAAGCATCCACGAGACAATTGTCACTGAGTCATCCTCCACCACGTTCTTTCTGCTTGTCTTATTTGCTTAACACAAAAAGGAACGGAAGCTAATGGCTTATCCGAAGGCTTCAAATCATGTCTCCGGTGAAGAATGTCCAAAGGTGAGGGGTCACAACAATACCAAGAAAATTATTAAGCAATATGATCATTTGTGATATGACATCCAATCTTTTAAGGTGTGATCAAATATAAAGCATACTCCATTACAAATCACAAGTTTTTCCACAGTAACGTCCCTGTAGCCCTCTTGAATCATGCTTGTAGGCTTTATAGACCTTGTGGTTTGAGACATGAAGCATGTCTTATGATTGTCCAAGGGACAGTATCCTCTTAGCAATCTAGCTACTGGTTGCCCCTATCCTCGCTGCAATCCAACTCATCTAGGAGTAGTGCCTCATTAAAAGAAATTAAAGAAGGGAAGGAACAGAGAAAGCCATATCTCCACCCGGCGACAATGCACTGTTCTGAGATTTGGAAATTTATAAAAGCCTGTTCATGCCCCAAGCTGGCTACAGTAGAAGTTACACTGACAGGCATCACTTTATCGGGCATCATCCTTCCTTTTCTGCAGGTCCAACAACTCTGATCATAAAAAAAAAAATAAGATCATATCCCACAAGGAATCCTCCGGGATTCTTTTGGTACAAGAAGCTTGTTGAGATTATGGTCAGTACTGTCTCGGCCGGACCTGGGGCCTTAAATTTATTTGAACAAATATACTTTATCATAAAAGTATGGTAATTCCTACATAACCTTTTAGACAAGAATCTTCTAAGGAGCTTTGAAGTATATTGTATTAGGATTCCACTGCTTCTGTGCACCGTTTGGGATTTAATCAGAAGAGGAAGGAGGAAGTTTCAGTGTGGATGCCTTCCTTTATACCGGCCGTTGGCAGCACTGGTCACAGCTTTTATGCATGGCCAATCAATTGAATCCGGTAATAACAACCTCATGGGTGAGAATGGAGGTGAAAAAAGGTCCCTCTTGACATCAGCTGCTTGCAAGCACTGGAGTGAAGACCTCCCACTAGAACTTTTATTCTTATTGTTATTATTATTTTGAGCATAAAATCTAGTGGATATCTATCTTTTGTTTGAGTTGACAAGACTTCTATGAAATTTTTGGCTACATAAAATTTCAGTACTAGTCTTATATCCCTTTAATCCAAGCTAAGTGGAATTTGATTCTAGTTTTCTGGTAGTTGGACAAGGGCATTTACTGATAGTCTAGCTGGCAGCTTCTTGCCTAAAACCTTGTAGAAAGATATTCTAACTCTAACTTGATTTTGTTAGACATAATGGTAATGTTAGAATATTGAGCTTGTCCATCTAGCTGCTATATTAATATTTGACAAGGCTGGAAAACATGGCTAATATGTCAATTATTGACCTTTGTAACCATGTGAATATTATATTCTGCCAAATCTTGCTATGTTATATGCACATGACAAGAAGCATGGACAATTATGATGCTCCACCTGATTAAGGATTATATATGCATACATACAATTTGATAACACATCCTACTCTGCTGAGATAGAGAGAATGAATAACTTAATGAAGATGAGTGCATTTAGGACTAAACCTATATCGACGAAGTGCCCCAAAAGGTTAAAGCAGTTAAAGTAACAATGTGTTCAATATCCATTTCAAATTTTGCCTTACAATATGGTAGAGATTTGCAGGGCTTTTTCGACAAACTCGGGATCATCCTGATCAAGTGCAGGCTGGAGAATTATCTGTAGGCCACCATGTCCAAGAGATTCGGCAAGCAGAGATGATGTCTCTGTCACACTGATATGGGAGTTGATTATCCCCAAGCTGGAGATCAAGCCAAGACTAGAATATTTGGAAACATATCCAAAGAGGTGACAATCTTAAGGGCCACACTGACCCACCAAGTGCTTGCCAGCAGTAGACACTCTGAGATTCTGAACCAATGCAAAGATTAAATCACATAGCATGTTGTTCATCAATCCATATCAGGTGGGTTCTACACAACTTGACAGCTTAAAGTTGGCTATTTCCCATGACTATTTCATCGCAGAAAATAGTCTCCAACACCAAATGCAAGGAACCAGCTCTTTATCCCGTTGCAGCAAACTGTCCCCGTCACAAATTTGCTACACCAACTGCCATCTTGCATCATGCCATATGCCTCAAAGACCCACCAACATTTGAAGTGGTACCGAAGGAATGGAGCATCCAAGAACAGTTTCTCTTGTATGGAATTCTAAGTTCTGACATTATAAGACTCCTGTCATTGATGTCAATATTTTGTATTATATCGTAAGTGCAAAAAACAAGATATGGTTGACAGAAAGTCATTTCAATTTGAGTCCTCCTGTACAAGTATACTAAAAATCCCAGAAATTCCTCTCGAGTTTCTGAGAAAAACAAACTGATTACAAAAGAATGAAATCTGATACATGTTACCCTCAGGTAAAATCATTTACAGTTCCGAATTGGCTTGCGCTCTCCTCGTCACAATTTCTATCTATACCCTCAATAAACATACAAATACTACCTGTAGTAATAGATATTTAGTGAATGTATACATCTCTGTTCATATTTACGTAGGGGGAGAGCCGCACTGGTTTATCAGCCACGCAACTTCCCAAGCCACGAACCAATCATGAGTGGCCTCAATGATGCCTGAAGCACTGATCTTTCTGAATGCGGTCACTGAAATAATATACACATGCTGAGAAGCCAAACACCTTGGTTTCAGCTTGATCAGCTTCCATGGGGATGTTCTGAATGTTGTTGTACTGATGGTGGCACTTTTCTGTCAAGAAGTTCTAGGTGTGCTCTGTAAACGCTTTGAATATGAAATCACGGAAGCGCTTTGCATACTGTTTTGGATCAACAGCGGATATTGAGGTTGGGTCATACTGGATAGACTTGTATGCGTGCTCAAGTTTTTGCTGATATCATAGTCTTGGAGTATGTCTATGATGCCAAAGATCAAGACTACATCATAGAACTCCCCCGTGGGTTCTCCAATCAGCTGGGGCTCACAGTCATTCCTTCTAACAGTCAGTTCAGCCCTAGCTGGCATATTCACACCTAGCCTGCTCATGGCCAACCTACAACATGCATATGATTGGAATGTGAAAAACAAGGCCAGTGGACCAGTTTGTTCAGGACTCCAGATAGTAGATATAATTTTGACATATATGCCAGAACGCAAGGAGGAGACAAAAAAAGATATCATACTACAAAACTAGAAACAACATGTGGTGGGCATTATTTGATCGATCTAACAGATTATAATGTTTGAAATAAAACTTTCCTAATGTAATCTTCAAAAGGTGGAAGTCAACATAACGATTTTAAAAAGAAGATATAACCAACATGGTTGTATTAGTTAATCATTTTTTAGAGGAAAAAGTTGCATGCAACCTTCCTAAACAAAAGCCTAGCCAAATTATATACACTGCATTATGAATTATTGGCGGCCTGAAGCAGCCAGGGAATGTTGGTCAGTTAATTTATGTGTAGATAAGTTATGTCAGTCGAACATTTGACACCTGGCACTTATTAAATTACACGATGTCATATCTTTAAAACAGCCATTCATTTGTTTGTAGTCAACACGGTACTAAAATAAGATGCTCAAAAATTAATACATTATGCTATCCCTGTTATCTTGTAATACATGGATTTCATACAGTGTTACCACATACAATATTCATTAAATTTCAATCAGGATAACTGAAGAGGGAAAAAATAACTAATTAAGAAATAGCCATGTTTTTGAATAGTACCTTGCTGGATCATAGAGAAACTGATCCACAACTGGTCTTGAAAGGTGAGGTGGTGCTTCTTTTTTGCTACCAATTTCACCATTACCTTTGCCCAAAAGACATGGAATTTATCAGCTGCATAACCAGGAAAAGTTACACAATAATTGAGAATGTTAACTTTCTGGGCTTTATAATCAACCTTCAGCCAGAGGCATCTCGCTGGGGCCCCTAAAATGGACGCCCACCAGAAGACTGTAATCCATGATTCTCTCTGCCTCAAGAAATTCACAGTCCTTCTCTACTTGCCTGTAAAAACCATAATGTACAACCTCTAAATTAACTTTAGGGAATTCAAAAGATCTAGGATCCCGGATATGCAAAATATTTTATTTGCGAGAAGTGTTAAGGCAAATTAAACTTTAGTTACCTCTGAAAATCTTGGAACAAAGATCCTTGCAATCGAAATATAAAATTAAGATCAAGGTCCTTTAAAGTAGTGTATTCATCGATTTCTGACTCTGGCTTAGTGGTTGTACGACCATGGGAGGACCCTTTTAGGTCGAAACGCCTATGGATGGCAAACTCACTACAGAACAGGTTTCCCATTATAACAAAGCGGACCTACAACAGGGGAAAGCAACCAACTTCAAAAACATTAAAGCAAATACCATGGTTAGGAATGATTGCTATACTTCTAACAGACTCTAGTCTCACACCCTCAGTCTAACCTTCTTTTGAGTAGCTCCAGTTAGCTTGACACAGTGCAGACCAAAGAACTTGGTCACCAAAGTATTCTCATAATTGCGGACATGGTTATAATAGGCTGGAAGCATCCTTAGAAGCACCTGTATAATGATTATTGATTCATAAGGTCAAGCAAGGAAAGTAGCCTTGTTTCAGTTTGGAAAAATGCACTTAGTGAAAACTTAAGAACTCACTTTAACTTCAGATTTCTTCATTGTCTTTATCATGTAACGGTCATCATTGGTCAGGTAAAAAAGCTTCCGCTCTTTCCAGGAGATGAGAGTTCACGAAGGGCATCATTTCCACAGATAGAGATCATATAATCAGCTGCATCGACCTTGAACAGTTTGCGTAGTGTCCTGAACATTCATTTCAAATGTGATGTATCAGCAAACCTGAACACAATTAGAAATAGCTCATATATGGTGAAAAGATACACGTCACCGGCAAACCTGAATACCAATGGACAGTAATCCTTCCATCTGAACTCGCAAGATTGGTGTGGAGGTGTATGTTTTGATCCTTCAGGAGGAAACTTTGTCCATACCTTTCTTTTGGATCAAAAGCCGATGCTTTAATTCAGACGAGGCCATACTTTGTTTCCTACAGCATGCCTGTGCCATCGGTATTGATGATTATTATTAAGCTCAATAAGATAAGGATATAACTACAGGGGAAAGTCATTTCACAAGGAGTTATGATGGTAAAAAGTAATGAACAGCATCATATGATTCAACAAAACAGCAGAGCACTCTGCACAGATTCAAAGAACACATTGATGCAGCAAAATGTGGATTCTATTTTGTCTTAAGAGGATCCTGGTCAAGAATGCAAATTAAATAGAGGAAGCTACTTGAGACAGAATAGTTTCCTCTTTTGCTCATCAAGATAGAAATTAACATTAACAACTTCAGCCTGCAGTAATATATGAATTCGAGGAAGGAAACCGAACCAAGTAATATCAACAATAGCTATTATACACTGCAATCCTCATGTTCAATTAAAATGAAGCCCAGCTTTATGGAACAACAATGCATTCCTTGCTGGCTCATTCTAGACATGGAATAAAAGCTAACAAAATTCTTACTTTCTACTTGGTTACTTCTGATAACATGAGGAAGAGCATAACCCCCCCAAATAAGGAGTGAAAGAGGAAGTTGTAGTCAGATCAACAGCAAGGGGAAGGAAACCTCTTTGAGGATGTTAAAGCTTGGAATTAAGTAATGTTTTCAACATTGACTGCGATAGTTCTGTTTCAGCCATGGAACAATTACATCACCTAGAATTTTTTTTCTTAACGAAAAAAAAAAAATCGGGTGTTTTCTCCTTCTATGGAACAAGAGGTTCTTCACAAAGGGAGATGCAAGGGAAATAAAAATCATTAGTTGGCAAACAAGTTGTTCTTCCTCTTATCTTATTTACCATATCTCCCTCACTAATTATTCCCACAGAGTAGGAGATTAGCTTCCAAATTAGACCAACATGGATTTGAATAATTGACAACAAAGCAAGATATTGCATCAGAGATTCAACAATCCGGAGAACTGGAATTCTTACTCCCAGCATTTGTCACTGTCACTTCATTAACAATGCAGCCAAGGCAACAAGGATTACCTGATCCCAAGCTGGAGATTGAGCATGAGCTCATAATTCTTGTGGCCCTTGGAGATGGTATCCCCTTGCTTTCTCGGCGTCTTCGGTGGCCACCGAACCTGCTGTGGTGCCGGCGCCCTGAGCACCCTCGGATCCACATCCACCGATCGCCGCCCCGCCATCACAACATCATCCACCTCCTCCCTCCCTCCGCCGCCCACCACCGAGCTCCCATCCACAATGTCACAGGTGATGTCGCCATCCGACTCCCAGATGCAAATCTTCTCGAACCCCTTTCCCTTCCCGTTGCTGTTCAGCCCAATGATGGTCTTGGTCCGCCCATTGGGCCGCCTCGTCGGCCCGCCGGCGGCGCCGGCCACGGTGTCGACGGAGGCCCGCCGCCGGGGGCGGAGCGGGGGCTTGGAGCCGGCCTGTTCGAGGCCGGAGCAGCTGACGGTCTTCTGCGAGGGAAGAATGGAGACGATCTCGCCCGGGCAGATCCTGCATTCCGGCAGCTCGGCAGCGAAGGCCTCCTGCGGGTCCCTTGCAGTGGGCGACGTCGCCGCCGGCGAGGGGTAGTAGACCCCCTTATGCTCCGCATCGTCCTTGCTCCAGATGCCGACGTAGAGGCTGCCATCGGCCCAGCGGAAGGAACCGTTCCGCTGGGGACGCCGTCCTCCCAGCCGCCGTCGTACCTGTTCCCATTGGCGAAGACGAGGGAGCCTTTGCCGTGGAGGAGGCCGGCGCGCCACTGGCCGGTGTACTCGGTGCCATTGCGCCAGATGTAGCGGCCCTGGCCGTCCTGGGCGCCGGAGCGCCAGTCGCCGTCGTAGTGGTCGCCGTTGGCGTAGGACTTCCTGCCGGGCCGTGCTTGAGGTTCATGCTCCAGCCGCCGCGGTAGGTGTCGCCGGAGGGCCGGTATAGGTGCCGATGCCGTCCATGAAGCCGGCCTTGAACTCGCCCTCGTAGGTGGCGCCGGAGGGCCAGGAGAATTTGCCCCGGCCGGTGGTCTTGCCGTGGCGCCACTCGCCTTCATACATGCAGCCGTCGGTCCAGAGGTACTTGCCGGTGCCGTGGGGAGGCCGGCGGCCCACTGGCCGGTGTAGAAGTCGCCGTTGGGAGGAGGCGCTCGGCGTGGTAGGGCTCCTCCGGGGGCGGGCGTCGTCGTCGGAGGCGGCGGCTTCGTCGTCGCCGGCGGGGCGGTGGGGCCGTCGGCGTCGTCGGCGGGGCGACGGACATGGGCGTGAAGATGTAGGACCGGCGCCGTCCGGACTGGTGCTGCTGCTGCTGCTGCGTCTTCCGCACCGTCGACTCCCACGCCTTGGCGCGGAGTTGGTCTTTGAACATTCTCTTTTTACCCCTTCCTCCTCCTCTCTTCTTCTATATTCTTTCCTTCCTTCTCTCTCTCTCTCAACTTCTTCTCTTCTCTCTCCTGGAATGCTGAGGAGGAATGGGAGGGAAGGGGAGGAGGGAGGAGGGGTTCAGTTGG
>KE504696.1:1572783-1584701 GCA_000441515.1 Elaeis oleifera
CTGGGGGGTGGGCAGGAATAAAGCCAAAAGAGATGTATTGGAAGGAGGGCTGGCTTTTTCTCTTTTTTTTTTTTTTTTTTTGGTGTGTATGTTGTTTTTATTTTTTATTTTTTTTCAAATTATTATTATTATTATTTATTATTTATTATTTGGTTTCTTCACTGTTGTTCCGGTTCTTTCTCCTACATTAGCTACCATCCCACACAATTGGAAGGAGGAAATTGGAAGTCTCTCCTACTTTCTTGGGTCCCAAAAGTTTTATCTCTCATATACTTTATTTATACATAGGAAGGGAGAAAGTAGATAAAAACATATTTTGTTTCTTTCTAACTTATTTACTGTTTTTTATGTATAATTTGGTTTAAACTTTATGGATTTATGAATCTTTTGGAGCCATGACAAGGTACAAGTGAGGGAGAGGTCATTATCGTGCGCCAAATTTGTTGATGCATCGCATTCCATTTCTTTACCACGAACAGACCCTGGTGCTCAGAAAGTGGGGCTCTGTTTTCCCTTCTTTTTTTTTTCTTCTTTTTTCTTTGCCCTTCCACTTTCTTTCTTTGAGCTGTTGGTGGGGTGTTTTGACCGGTTCCAAGTCCCCGTGATGCCATTAACTGTTCATCTTTAACCGATTAACCTGTGGACAGAGGAAAGGATGAGGTTTGTGATTGTGTTCTTGATATGGCATGCAAGAAGGGCTAAAATTAAATCGAATATTGATTGAATATTGATATATTTATATTTATATTTATTTTATTTGATAAATATAAATATAATTATGAATATAAATATAAATATTATTTAAATATAAAATTTATAATTATATTTATTTTAAATTGATACAGATATAATTAGGATATTGAAAATATAGATATAATTTACATAATTAAATTTTATAACTACAGAATCAAAGATATCATTAGATAACTGATAAATCAAATTAATAATATATTCATATGGTTGTATATTTCTTTTAAAAATTATATAGAGCTACGTGTATATTCGGATATTCATATACAGATCGGATAGTTGTCTATCCATATCCATATCCATATCCATTTTTGTAGACAGATATGGATACAATACAGATACAGATATTAATCAGATATTTAAATTTTATTTTTCTAGACTGATTTGGATACGAAATCAGATTCCGACAGATAATATCCATACCACTTTTATCTCTATAAGCAAGCTTGCTGATATAAATTATTCTCTATATTATATGCACCGATAGCTGTGCATACCAACAATCACAACCATTTATTTCTATAGACTCCTTTCATGAAGCATGAATCTCGATGCAGTACTATAGGAATGAACAATTGTGATTGGTGGTGCGGATGGCTACTATGCGTACACTGCGAGGAATAATTTTCGTTGGTTAACGGATGGATTGGATAAGGCTGGTGGTTGTGCTTTATCCTTTTAGATGAGTGATTTAGGGGGCATCCTAAGTGGTACGTGAAGAATTTTGCCTCAAAATAGAGCTAATTTGTGGGATATACCTCTAAAGATATGTTTTAGGATGTATTCCTATTAGAAGGAGATGCAAGTAAGAGGACGATGGATACATACATATATATGTGTGTGTCTATATATATATATATATACATATACATACACATACATACATATACATACATATATATATATATAATTAATAGTCTTTTCTTGCTCTACTTGGGAAAAGGGAGTGGGACTTGAGCTTAAACATGGAGAGTGAAAAAGACTATTAATTAAGGAAGGTGCATCTACATAGGAGACAAGGAGGCGAAGGTGGAGTAACGTACATGGATTTTTGAATATATTATGATTTATTCAGGAGGTATATCGCAGCTGCATTTGTTAGACTGGTGTTGAAAGCAATAGATGCCGTTTTTCAATCTATCTATATTATGAGTGAGAGATGCCTGTTTTTATTTATTTTTTGGCATCTACCGCATTGTGTTATAATATAAACTTATCAATTTGATTTTTGGTTGGTTGATAGCATTTTCTGTTTTCTCTATCATGCTTAGAACACACATGAAATTGAACCCTGGACCACATGAAGAATAAACATTTAAAGATAAAGATGTCAGCCAAGTGTTAACAACCAGTGGCCTTGTACCTTTCTCATTCACATTCTTTGCAGGGCCTAAATATGGGTATTTATTATATTCTTTGTTGGTTTTCTTATTCTTTTGGGTGCATTGGAGAGGAAGATTGCGAAATTAGCAATCCAGGATGGCAAGAATCAACGCGACAGCTAGCATAGAAATATGATAAAAAAATAATGTATAATATAGAGAAATTAAAGATTAATGTCGAAAATGTAAGAGAAGAAAATTATAAAAACTACATGATGAATAAATTTTTGATTTGATACCAATAGGTAGGCCATGCTCAATTCTTCTTTGGTATAGCAATAAATGTTTTTGAAGTCCTGGAACGAAGGGCAAATTAATTATTAGAGACACCTTTAAGTGTGGAAGGTGCAAGTTGATAATTCTATCCTCAAAACTAGCCCATTTTTGGATTTACATGAATAGAAGTTCCAGTAGCAACTTGTATTTTTGTCAGAAAGAAAGCTAACGTTGTACATTTATCAAAGGTAATGCCTTGGGCGAACCACTTTATAACATGCAAGTATATAAATATTTCTGTGATAACCAACTAATCTAATTAAATAGAAGAAAATAATATAAGCCAAATCCCTCTCTTAGTTAACAGTGATGATTTTTAAATAATTAAAAATATATATATTAAATAAATTTTTTTTATAAATAGATCTTAATTCTTACATCAATTTTTTCTTCTATCGTACCATTAATTTTTCATATTAAAAAATATGCCTAGCGATATTGCAAATGTCACCAACCGTCTACATTAGTAGAATGCAATGCATTCTTGTAGTGCCCAATAAAAACTCCTTTTTGGCATCCAGAGCATTAAAATTAAATACTATTTAAGAAAGTTATTGCATTTACAAGTTATACTTCTTGATTTGAACTTAGATGTAGATGATCTTGTTGGGAAAGATCTCTCACGAGTACGGAATATGGATCTTCCATCTAAGATTGTTAACCCAGATGACAATATCGATATTGCAATAGGAAGGAAGAAAAAAATAAAAAAAAGATATAATTAAATACGTGGATTAGCTCAAGACTTACCTTCACGAGGCATGCAAGCTTCACTATGAAAGAAAATAAGTACAGGAGGGATTACATCATTTCAACTCTCATACATCAATTTCTCTCAACGCATAACCCTTTATAAAAGCTCTCACAAAATCCTCCAAGAAGATTTTCCCACAGACTTGCCATATCAAGATCCTCTGATGTTCCTAGATGCTTCCTACAATGCTCTCGGTCACGGATCCTCTACTATTGGCGCTCCACCTCCATAGATCGTCAGGCCTTTTAAAGATAAAAAATGCCATGTATAAGAGTTCTAAACCTCGTCCAAAACACACAAAGACTTCTGCCAGGACTCTGAAACATCTTTGACCGTCCGATCAAACCCGCATACGATCCTGACCATTAGATTGTGCAAAAACATCCCTAGACTGTGTGTGAACTGCATGGTCGGTCCATGCATCGTGCGTGGACCACGAGCCTAGCCTCCTTGCACCGCATGGTAGATCGTGCGGTGGATTGCATGGGTGCGCCTGGGTTGCACGCGCTCACTGCGAGCCTGTGTGCTTGCTGCCCGTACATCTATGTGCCTGCGAGCCTTCTCATCTATCGGGCTTGACCATCTTGGGCCTGCATCTTTGAGCTTCTCCACGTCTGGACTTCGCTATAACAGATCAAATTTGAGGCATCAAATTCTAACAATCTCCATCTTGACTCGACATTCAGCCTCCATATAACTTTAAGAGCTTCTGGATGATCTCGTCCCCATGTCCTGAGATAAACCGCCTGACTGCTCATGGATGGGCAAACATGAAAGTCGAGCTAGACTGCTCGATTTCATCTCCATCATATATTGTGATCTTTCTGACCTGAGATCTACTCGGGGTAGCTTTCTGCAGCAATATGAACTTTACCTTGTAATATTGCCTGTCATCTTTTCGAGTCTCCCATCTCGTATCTAATCTACTTATACCTGGAGCTCCATCTTGCTTTGATTTTTATTGGCTCCTGAAGCTCCACCTCGTGCTGAGCTCCCTGCTAAGAGATAATGTCCTCCACACCTCTTTCCTTCATCACAACCCTACTACCACGTAGAACCTTCAGGATTTCATTCTCAGCTCTTCACTTATAGCTGCTTGAATCCAGTCTGCTCAGTGAAATTAGATTTCTCCTGAAGCTGGGTATATATCAGACCTCATCCAACTTCCTCACCGCTCCATATGTGTCTGCAAGCTGACAGTCCCAATGCTTTTGATCGCACAGCTTGATTTATCTGATAGATAAATAGTACCCTCATTGCTCTCTAGGGAGTCAAAACAGTACCTCTCTGTAATAAATATGATGCGAATATGCAGAATCTAAAATCCACCATGGAGAAAAGTAGATACCTCATTAGTCACCAAAGAATATCATCACTTTCTTCTGTATCGCTATCTTGAACTACCGTCGCCACAGTAGCCATTGTCTGATCTCTGAGTTGTAGGTAATTTCTAACTCGATGCCCTAACTCATCACACCAGTAGCATTTGATCTTACTGAAGTCCTTTGACTTGGATCTGGATCGCTCATCTTGCGATCCTTTGCCTCTTCATCTTCTACCACCACCACCACCTCCAGTCACTGCCAAAGCTAAGTCACCATCGGAACTCCAGGCTTGGTTCTTCTTTTTGAGAATCTCGTTCTGAAAAAGAGCAGAAGTGACCTTGTCCATCTTGATGGTACTTTTTCCATAAGAAGAACAGTTACCAAGGACTCAAAAGAAGGGAGAGTGAAGAAAGCAAGACCAATGCCTTAATCTTCTCCTCAATCTTCTCCCCAACATTAAGGAGATCGATGAGGATCTTTCGAAAGTTGTTGAGATGTTTCTGCACGATCTATCCCTTGCTCATCCACAGCTGGTAAAACTACTTCCAGAGGAAGAGAGCATTGGTAAGTGACTTTATCATGTATGCATATCTCCTCGAGCTTCATCCACATCACCATCGGAGAAGTCTTGCTAAGCACATGGATCACCACATCATCTGTTAAGTACAAGCAGATCGTGCTCACTGCCTGCATCTGGAGATGCCTCCAGTCATTCTCCTTTATGGTAGTTGGCTTCTCCTCACACAAGAGAGCATCAATTAACTCTTGTTGGATGAGTACATCTTTCATCTTTGCTTGCCATAGGGAGAAATTGCTCTTTCCATCATATCGATTGATCTTCATTTTGATTGAGCCTATCTTTTCATTTTCTTCAACCTCAATTAACACTGCCACAAATTGGATAACCATGTGCTCTGATACCACTTATTGGGAAGGATCCCTTATGAGTGTAGAATATGGATATCTTGCCCAAGATCGCTAACTTAGGTGATGATATCGATACCACAACAGAAAGAAAGAAAATAAATTAAAAAGGACACAATCAAATACGTGGATCAGCCTAAGACTTACCTTCACACGGTATGCAAGAAAAAAATAAGTCCAGAAGGAGATCACACCCTCTCAACTCTTATACATCAATTTCTCTTAACAAGAAGTATAACCCCTTACAAAAGCTCTCATAAAATCCCCCAAGAGACTCTCTTACAGGCCTGCCGTATCAGGGTCCTTTGGCGTCCCTAAATGCTTCCTATGATGCTCTCAGCCACAGATCCTCTACGGTTGAGCGCTCCACCTCCACAGGCCGTCAGGCCCTTTTAAAGATCAAAATATCACGTACAAGTCCTAAACCTCATCCAAAACGCATAAAGACTTATGTCAGGAGTCTAAAACGTCATTGATCGTCTGATTAAGCCCGCATACAACCCTGGCCATTCGATCACATAGAAATGTCCCTGGACCGTGTGTGAACCGTGCGGTTAGTCCTTGTGCTGCACATAGACTATGAGTCTAGCCTCCTTGCACTATGCGGTGCAACCCACTGGTGCATCTGGCCCGCGCACGCTTATCACGGGCCTGCACGTTGCGGGCCTTCATGTCTACTGGGCTTGTCCATCTTGGGCCTTCGTGTCTACCGGGCTTGTCCATTTGAGCCTGCATCTGTGGGCTTCTCCGCATTTGGACTTCACTATAATGGATCGAATTTGAGACGCTAAAATTCCAATAGTTCTTACATCCGAACCGCATCTATATCTCGACGTAGCCAAATTGGTGCACAATGGGTTGGATTATGATTCACTAAACTTCTTATGTTTTATACATATGTACGTGTACACATATACTCATGTTTATATATAAATTGGAAGGAGGCTGGGTTTTTTTTTTGGTGAGTTTTTTTTTTTGGGTCTCTTGTTTGTTGTTTTTGTTATTATTATTAGTGTCTATTATTTGCTTTTCTACACTGTTCTTCCGGTTCTCCCTCCGACATTAGCTACCATCCCACACAATTGATAGGAGGAAATTGGAAGTCTCCTCTACTTTCTTGGGTCCTAAAAGTTTTATCTCTCATATACTTTATTTATACATAGAAAGGGAGAAAGTAGATAAAAACATATTTTGTTCTTTCCAACTTATTTACTGTTTTTGATGTATAATTTTGCTTAAACTTTATGGATTTATGGATCTTTTGAGGTACAAGTGAAGGAGAGGTCATTATCATGCGCCAAAGTTGTTGATGCATCGTATTCTATTTTCTTTACCACGAACGGACCCTCGTGCTCAGGAAGTGGGGCTCTGTTTTCCTTCTTTTTTTCTTTTTTCCCTTCTTCTTCCTTTCTTTGAGCTGTTGGTGTGGGGGTGTTTTGACCGGTTCCAAGTCCTCGTGATGCCATTAACTGTTCATCTTTAACCGATTAACCTATGGGTGGATGGGTCAAGAAAAAGAAAGGATGAGGATTGTGATTATGATCTTGATATGGTAAGCAAGCCCGCTGATATAAATTATTCCCTATATTATATACCAACAATCACAACCATTATTTTATAATATTGTGGTATAGAGTTGAGGGCTTTATTAGCCCCACATTCGTTGTGAGCCAAAGAGACTCATATTTATATAAGAGGGGACCATTTTTTTTATGTGAGGTATTTTTTAAAGGACAAAACCGTGAAGTCCATGAGTCAGCATGGACAATACTTCACATGCCGAGCTACGAGCCTTTGACCGTAATATTGACGTCCATCGTGGAGCGGAGGCGCATGACTTTTCAGTGGACTTGACATATAAGGTATTATCCACTATGACCCATGAGCTTTAGAGTTTTATTCTTTAAAAGATGTCTTACATTGAAAGGATGATCTCCTTTTATATAAGTTAGAGTTTTTTTGATTTACAGCTAATGTGGGACTAATGAAGTACTCCACTCTACACCATAATATATAAATCTTCTTCATTAAGCATGAATCTTGATGTAGCACCATGGGACCGAACAGCTATGATTGGTCGTGTGGATGGCTATCGTGCATATACTGTAGAGAATAATTTTCGTTGATTGATGGATGGATGGGATAAGGCTGGTGGCTGTGCTTTAGCTTTTTATATGAGTGTTTATGGGGCATCCTAAGTGGTATGCGAAGAATTTTGCCTAAAAATAGAGTTAATTTATAAGATATATCCTTAGTGTCCTGGGATGTATTCTTATTAAAGGGAGATGCAAGTAAGAGGATGATGGATGGATACATACATACATAGCAAAAAGGGAGTGAGATTTGAGCTTAAATACGGAGAGTAAGAAGACTATTAATTAAAGAAGGTGCTTATACGTAGGAGACAAGGAGGCTAAGGTGGAGCAACGGAGATAAATTTTTGAGGAGATGTTTGGTTCGTAATCAAAATCGGAATGAAATGAAAATCGAAATGATTTGAAATCAGAATTGGAATAATCAAATCCTCCGAAGCGTTTGGTTCGTGACCGAAATCGAAATCGGAATCGAAATTGGAATGAAAATTTGAATCTATAGAGGAGAATTGGGATTGAGTTCTATATAGATTGAGCCATTTCTATTTCATCTTGGAATCGGAATGGGACTCCTTCCAACCAAACAGTTAAAATGAGAATCATCTATTTCGATTCCGATTTCAGACCCCTACTCCCTCCAACCAAATATCCCCTGAATGTATTATGATTTATTTAGAAAGATATATCGTAGCTGCATTTGTTAGACTGATGTTGAAAGTAATAGTTGCCGCTTTTGAATCTATCTATATTATGAGTGAGATGTTTTTTTATTTTATTTTTATTTTGGCATCTACCACATTGTGTTGTAATATAAAACTTGTCAATTTGATTTTTAGTCAGTTGATAGCATTTTCTGTTTTTCTCTATCATGCTTAGAACACACATGAAATGGAAGCCTGGACCACATGAAGAATAATCATTTAAAGATAAAGGTATCAGCCAAGTGTTAACAACAAGTGGCCTTGTAACTTTCTCATTCACATTCTTTGCAGGGGCTAAATAAGGGTATTTATTTACATTCTTTGTTGGTTTTTCTTATTCTTTTTGTGCGTCGGAGGGTAAGATTGTGAAATTAGCAATCCAAGGATGGCAAGAATCAACACGACAGCTAGCATAAAAATATGAAAAAATAATATATAATATAGATAAATTAAAGATCAATGTCAAAAATGTAAGAAATTAAAGAAGATTATAAAAAACTACGTGATGAATAAATTTTTTGAAAAAAATGATTTGATACCAATGGGTAGGCTATGCTCAATTCTTCTTTCAAATAGCAATAAATGTTTTGAAGTCTTGGAATGAAGGGTAAATTAATTATTGCATACACCTTTTGCTGTGGAAGGTGCAAGTTGATAATTCTATCATGAAAACTAGCCCACATTCAGATTTACGTGGATAGAAGTTCTAGTAGCAACTTGAATTTTTGTTGGAAAGAAAGCTAATATTGTACATTTATCAAAGGTAATGCCTTGGGCGGACCATTTTATATGACATGCAAGCATATAAATATTTCTGTGATAACCAACTAATCTAATTAAACAGGAGGAAACAATATAAGCCAAATCCCTCTTTTAGTTAAAAGCGATGATTTTTTAAATTAATTAAAAAAAATTATATCAAATTATTTTTATAAATAAATCTCAATTCTTACATTAACTTTACCTTCTATTATGTCATTTAATTTTTTATATTAAAATTATATCTAATTATATTGCGAATGTCATCAATATCTACATTAGCAAAATGCAATGCATTCTTGTAGTGCTCAATAAAAATTCTTTTTGGCATCTAGAGTACTAAAATTAGATACTATTTAAAAATTTATTGTATTTGCAAGTTATACTTTCTAATTAAAATTTAGATGTAGGTGACCTTACATGCGAATCACATCAATACCTCAAAGCGGCCAAACTAGTGCACAATGGGTTGGATCCTAGTTCACCAAACTTCCTAAGTTTTATACATATGCACAAGTAGACACATATTATACATAATGGCTTTCAAAGAGTTATATATTTCGAGTATTGTGTTTAAGCTTACTATTTTCTATTTTGATTTCCATTGGGTTCCAATCCCACTTTAATCTGGATTAATAGAAGATATTATGCATAATCATGCAAATCATCTTATTTTGAACAATTCAATGCTTACTATTTTCCTATCTCATTGTGGCATTGCAGACCCAGAATGGCACAGTCCATTCAATTAGGTTCCATACATAGTCTCTAACAAGAAAATATATCATAAGTTTTCTTTCATTAATTTTCATCTTTTTAGGATAAATAAGTGACTTTTGCTAAGATAAAATAGGTAATAGATGTAAGTTCTAGTACATGTTTTTTCTTTTGACAAACAACCAACACACTAGGGCCATCTCTAGTAAAGAGGACATAGCTACAACAACAAAGCTTGGATTCTCTCCAGTTCACTATTGGATTGAAGAAATGTGGTTCCAATCATCAGCCATCTGTTTCCAATCATAGGCTATCAGTGTTTCATCGGGTGATCCATGATTGAATAGGATTTAGAATGTGGATATCCCAACTTGTCTGGACCTTAATCGAGAACCATTGTGCACTATATAAACAACAGGTGGTTGAGAAATAGATTTTGATCTCTCTTAACTCAATTATGAGTAGAGGACTCCAACTTAATACAAAAATCCTCTCATGAGCGCCTTTACTAAGCAGTCCTATTTGATAGTTTTAGCTAAATACGGTTGTACAACTAGTCGATATATACAGAACAAAAATCCTATAAAAAGTTGCTTGATCATATACAAAGTTCTTGGTATCATGTAATGCTAGAAGTTTGGTGTGATTTATAAGGACTGCTGCAATTCATCAGAGGTCGGTTAGATTGCAATATGTTGTAGTAATGCAATGTCAATGTAAAGATTTTTTATTTGGTGATGGCTAAATGTCTGAAAGTACTATCATTTTTTCTACAAAAAAAGGGTTTATGGTTGACCATAAATTGAGTTCTATTAGTTCAGATCATAGAATTACGCCATAGTTCACTATTTTTATTTTAATGTGGTAGACCAGCCAAATTTTTTCTTCAAAAATCTGGTCCATCGCTTCCCACATGTCATTAACCGGTCACGTTTTGCACTAAGTGATTATAAACTACTTTTTAAGCAATTTCTTAATATTATTTTAAATTAATTTCTCACATAATCCCACATGTTTCATGCTGTTCTTCTGTGCATTGATCAACTTGGCCAAACATCCACTCATCATGGGAAGCAAGTCAATTCCTAGCTAACTAGGCTGTGGAAATGCATGGATGCAAAGAAACATGTTTCACAAGATCATGATGATGGCCACATCTTGACAAGAGACATATGCTATGAAGTAAATTTGCTAAAGTCTAGCATGGCAAGAGAACATGTTGGAAATCTTGTGTGTAGGGAACACAATGATTTTAAAATAATTAAAAGCAAGCTCATGTGATTCACCTTAACTGCTAATTCCTAGATGTACTTCCATCAACAAACAGGCATTCTTCATAAGATCATTAAAGCAAATTAGTTAGGTACATTTTAATGAATTTACAATGCGAATCTAATAAAAAAAGAAAGAGACCAACAGAAACCATTTATAGGCAGTAAGTGTTCTAAACTTGTCACCAATGCATGAGCTAAATGTGTACATCTATTTGAGGGCAAGAGGCACAATGGTCTAGTAAATGGAGACTACCCATGCATAGAGGAAAGAGATGCCCCTTTATGCAAAAACTTTTATTTAATGCAAATCGCTATGTTTGATCTATAAATGTTACAAGCAATTAGGAATAAATTCAGATAATCGAATATATCTCAATGTGGAAGGCATCTTCATTGGTCCTCCTTGAATGACACATGCATTCTTGATTCTAAATTGATTTGTCATAAGCTTGATTGATTCTTAATAAACTGTAATTAATTTGTTATCTCTATAATTTATAAATTGATGAATCTTGCATCCATATGCGAGAGTTTTATTTGAGTTCAAGCGAATCCATGATGAGGCTAAATTTAGATTCTCAGGTCTGGCAAGTAAACAAGATTAACAACCAAATATAGGTCCTTGTGGATTCATAGGTGATTGGGGTCATTACTAGTTATAGGCGTGGTAAATAATTTTAAATAGTTGCCAAGAGAAAATAAATTTTTTTTTTAAAGCTAGGAGAAAAAAAAACTTCATGGACAGAATAGTACTAACTTCAAAATGCTTCACACAAGCATGAAAAATGTATTTAATTTGATATAAGAAGGACACTACCAATGCCACAAAATAAGAGATTTGGAAGGAAAGACGATATCAATGTCTCAAAGAATAATAGGTATTTATCCATGCTAGATCACCGATCATGGTCAACATGAAATTTTTAAAATTGTTCTTTTTTTTTTTTTTTTTCTTTTTTTTTT